>RJWT010005566.1:0-30705 GCA_004365215.1 Cuniculus paca | reverse complement strand
TCTTGCCTTGCACTCTTGTAATGTTTTCACAAATTTGGTAGGTTTGGTTCTGTTCTGCCTTATTTTGTTAGATTTTACTGTGTCAGATGGTATGGGCAGCTAATTAGAACATAATGGGATGTATTATGGTAATCATGGCTGGTTTCTAATTATCTCGTTTTGTGGTCCTGTAATGCTTTCATTCTTCCATTTAGTTGGTTTTACTCTGTTTTATTTTGTTTGATTTTATTATATGTGATGGTATGAACAGCTATTTTAAAGTAAAAGAGACATTATAGTAACCATGGTTCATTTCCTGTTATCTGGTTTTGAAGTCCTGTAATGCTTTCATTCTTTTGTTTTGATTGGTTTTAGCCCATTTTCTTATTATTTGATTTCATTGTGTATGAGGGTATGGACAGCTATTTTGAAGTGGGCAAGAGACACTAGGGAAATCATTGTTGACTGCCTATTATCTTGTTTTGAAGTCCCATAATGCTCTCATTCTACTGTTTTGACTGATTTTATACTATTTTGTTTTGTTGGATTGTACTATGTGTGAAGGTATGGACAGCTATTATGAAGAAAACAAGAGACCTTATGGTAACCACTGTTGATTTCCTGTTGTCTTGTTGTGAGGTTGTGTGTTACTTGCATTGTTCTTTTCTGATATGCTTTGTTCTGTTATGTATTGTTTTATTCTCTTTAAATAAAAAAAATTAAAAGTTTTTGCATGCCAAAAGAAATCTCCAACAGACTGAAAAGAAAACCCATGAATTGGGAAAAAATGTTAGTCAACTGTTCTTCAGACAAATGTCTTCTATCTAGAACATACAAAGAATTAAAAAAAAAAATCAGGCCCTTGAAATTCAAAGACCCAATCCAAAAATGGGCATCTGAGATGAAAACACACTCCTCAGCTGTAGAAATACGAATGGCAAATAAATACATGAAACAATGTTCAGCATCATTGGTCATTAGAGAAATGAAAATTAAAACAACCCTGAGATTCCATCTAATTCCAGAAAGAATGGCCAGGATCAAGAAAACAACCAATGACAAATGCTGGAGAGGCTGTGGGGAAAAAGGAACCCTTCTCCACTGTTGGTGGGAGTGTAGACTGGTGCAGCCACTGTGGAAATCAGTTTGGAGGTTCCTCAAAAAGCTAGGATTGGAAGTCCCATTTGATCCAGCTATTCCACCTCTGGGCATATTCCCAGAAGAACTGAAAACATCATACTACAGTGATATATGTGCACCCATGTTTATAGCAGCACAATTTGTAATAGCCAAATCTTGGAAACAACCCAAATGCCCATCAATTGAGGAATGGATAAAAATGATGTGCTATTTTTATACAATGGAGTACTATTCAGCTATAAAGAAGGATCACATTGAGGCTTTTATAGGTAAATGGATGCGACTTGAGACCATACTTATAAGTGAAATAAATCAAACTCACATGTATAAACACTGTATCATCTCCATAGTGTAAGAAACTAAAAGACTCAATAAGATACAAAATCCCTGATAAATATGGGGAAAGGGTAAGAAACTTCTAAAGGATAAAACAAATCAGGGAAAAGAAAAGATATAAATTAGTGCACATATATATGTGTGTGTATATATATATATTTTTTAAAATAGATAAGATGATTGTACTACTAATTTTATTAGTTCTTAGGAAAAAAACAGTTAACATTCATAGGACCAGACCAATTCTATATGCCTATACCTGGTAAACTGAGCAACTCTAGAGGACAAGAAGACAACTATATGAAATAACAACCTTTGGTATCTTCCCATCATCTAGTTTAGAAAGCCTATATTGTTATTGTTTTGGGCTCTTTATTACTGTTATTTATCTGTCTTTATTGTTTTTTGTTTTTCTTGTTCTTTGTTCTGCTTTTGCCTCTAGCATAGAAAAGATAGTTGTACAAGTATATGTTTATACATGCTTAGAACTACTCCTACAAAGCAGATTTTATTAAATATCAAAATATGAACAGCCACATTGAAGAAAATGAGACATTATGGTAGCCAAAGCTGATTTCATATCTTCAGGTTCTGAAGTCCAATATTGCTTTTATTCTTTGATTAGATTGGTTTAAGTCTGTTTTCTACTACTTGATTGCAATATGTGAGAAGATGTGATCAGTTTTTTAGAAGAAAACAAAGGACATAAAGGTAGCCATTGTTGACTTCTTATTGTCTAATTTGAAGGCCTGTAATGCTTTCACTCTTTTGTTTTGGCTGGTTTTATATTATTTTGTTTTGTTTGAGTTTATTGTCTGTAAATGTATGAACAACCATTTCGAAGAAAACAAGAGACACTAGGGTAACCATTGTTAATTTCCTGTTGTTATGTTTTGAAGACCTGTATTGCTTGCATTGTTCTGTTCTAATCTGTTTTGTTGTGCTTTACTCTGTTTTGTTTTGTTTTGTTTTTATTCTCTTTAAAATAAAAAAGTAAAATAAAATAAAATAAAACAGAAATTTCAGGTGTGTGACTTCTAATTTCTATGTTGATGTTTGCTGAACTTGTTCTGTGTGAGCTGGGGGTTGGAGATTGTATTTTGCTCCTTCATCTTGACATTTTCCTGTGTTCCTCTGAATCAGCCCATTGCTGCATCCTGGGTGCTTCCTGCATTGGTTGCCAGTTCCTCTGTGTAGTGAATTAGACTATGCACCTGGATTCCTCTGATCTGGAGCTCCTGGAGTGGTGGAGAGGGATGGGGTGGTGCTTCACCAATGCTCTCCAGATGGCGGTGGGGCCTCAGGGTGTGACTTCTTCCTATTAACTCCATTTGTTCACAGGTTTGGTTTAGCTCTGATATTTATTTGCTAATTTTCTGTCCTGTTGATCTGTCTCTCTGTGACAGTGGGGTATTATGGTTTCCCATTACAACTGTGTTATTACTCATTTTATTTTCCATGCCTACCAATAACTGTCTTATATAGTTCAGTGCTCCTGTATTAGGTGTATATGTATTTATGATTTTTATGGCATTTGTGCTGTCTCCAGTTTTCTCATCGACTCCAATCAATTGTGTGTTATTCTTCTTTGCTTTGTCTTGTAGCTGTTGGACTGATTTCTCATGGTTTGTTGCTATTTTTGAGATATCTTTTTATGTTCACAAGTTGCAATTTTGTCTTCAAAATCTGAACTTCTATCCTTTTCTTCTTTCAATCTGTTGCATACAATTCCAGTGGAGGTTTTAATGTCCTGCAGTTCCATTTAGATCTATTTCATAGATTCCATTTCTCTCCTATGTTGGACATTTTTTGTTTCCATCTTTTTCTAAGCTCATCTATTATTTGTGTCTTCTCTAATGTCTTTGATTTTTAGCATAGTTTTTTTTATACTTAAGAATCATTTTCTCCACAGTCTTTTCCACTTGTTTTTTTTATTTCTGTTGTTATCATTTAAGAAAGTTCCAGTGTTTGACTTCCAACTTCATTCATCTCACTGAGTCCCAAACCTGTCATGGTGGGCTGGGGGTCTGGGGCTGCACCCCGCCTCTGTGTCTTGCCATTCTCCGTCTTCACTGTTTTCTTTTATTTTGACTTCTATTTTGATGCCTGCCAGCCTCTCATGAGATATAACTCTATCATTAGCATTTAGGCCTCTCTCAAGGAGGAAAGTAGATCTCCATTCTTTGGGGATATCATTCAGATATAATTGGTTCTTTATAACTATCTCAAGAACGTTCTGGTGTGTACAGTTCTGTGACAATGTCCATGTTATATCTCAGAGGTATGTTGGGTATGGAGTGGATCTTGGCCTCTGGATGTGAGGGCTGGGACTGTTCTTCTGTTTGTGGAGTTCTCCAGAGTCTGACTTCTGTCTTCTCACTGCTGCTTCAGACACTCCTGCATTACTGGTCTTGCTGATTACTTCACCCTCCAAAGGTATGTGTGCATCTGTGCTCCTGGCTGTTGCCCTGGGTCTTGGGGTTCCCATAGGTCTTACACTTTTCCAGCTAGCTATTGGGCAGGGGGGAGTAATGGAGGTGGCCCAGAGCACTAACTCACTCTGTTCCAGTTGGCCACACCATCAGAAATGTAATGGAGGGGCACAAAACATGAACTTACTGTCCTTCAGCCAGCCCTGCCAGCCCGGATCAGCAACATTAATCTAAATGCAAAAACTTTTACTGAAAAAAATGAAGAGAAAATAGGAAGCAATTTCATTTTGTGGAGAAGAGCTGAGAGGACACAGGTCTGATCAAGAAAATCATGCAGGCCTATTAACGAAGGAAAGGAGCCAGCTTTTATGGAATTGCTTAGGTGTGCTAAGGTCTGTTACTGTCTCAGTTCTGATTTTATAGCTCTGGAGAAGTTGTTACAGCTTGAGAGGAATCAGGCTCCCCTGGGATGATTGCTTCTGCTTTGGGAGTGAGGGCAGCCTCAGTTCTGCAGAGGCTCTGCTGGATGCAAAGTGAATGCAGGTCTAGGGCAATGATTAGAGACTTTCAGATGACTACTGTAGAGTGCCTTTAGAAGGACAGTGGAAAAGCTGGTGGTCAAAGGTCCCTGAAAATCTCTTATCTTGGTGTCTTAAGTCTTGAAAGAGGGTGCTATTAGTTTGGGAAATTTAGAGCGACTAAAACTTGTATTACCCGTTTTAGACAGACCCTCTTTAAGTGATTAACATGCTTATAATGCAGCGTTGAGCAAGAAATCTGACTCAAAGTTTTAAGGTGATAAAGGAGATAGAAAATGAAGGCAAAGAGGTCAATCTTTATCTTGTTTTTTAGGTATCCCACGGACATCTGTAGGCCCAAGTGAAAAACTGGGGTTTGTTTTGTTTTGTTTTAGTAAAAGCGGCTGTTAAGTCTCTGGCTCCCTGAGAAGAAAATATAAATCATGCTTTTAATAAGTAATAGGTTAAGGGTCAGAAAATTTGTTCTCTGTCCCTCTGAAATAATCCCTAATAGTTTTATTTTCTCATCTAATGTATACTTGCAATGTTATGACGAAGGCATCCCAGCTTTAGAAAGGCACCTGTTTTTAAGTTTAATGAGATTGAGAGAGTGAGAGAACAAGCGAGAGATATATGTCATATCTTTAATGGGGAACAGGTCCTGAATTAAGGCCCGGGAGCGAACCTGCCCCACATCCCCATGGTGGTCTCTAACTTACTCATTTTCAGGACTGGGACCATAGTCACGTTTTCTGGGATGGCCCTACCACCTTCACTCTTCCTTGTGAAGGTGAAGTCATTTCTACCTCTTGCTTTCTTAACTGCTTACATACATCTTAGTCCCATGGAGCTCTGGCTGTGTGAAGGGCTTCTCCATAATTCTGTGCAAGATAGTGGGAAAAAAACAAATAAACAAAAATTCCAGAATCATGGGGTTCCAATTGGCAACTTTAAAATGATAGCTTATGCCCCAGGAAAGTACCATATCTCAAAACTCTCCTGTTTTGCCTAAATGAGATATTTGCTGAACAACAAAAGCCAGAGAGGGTTACCCTGTAAACACTCCAAAGTCCTGTTTAATACCAACTAGAGTTATCAATACTAAAATCCCAAGATAAAAGATTTTCTTTACAAGATTTTCTTTTAAATATAAAACAACTTCCACACATAACAACACTACTATCTTTATTGAATCTAAAAGTAAATATCGAAATTATGTGCTTTTCGAAAAACAGTTCACACAATCGAGCCAAGTTTTAGAAAAACCATTGCTTCTGGAATAATTCTTACCTTCTCAGTTTCCAGTGGCATGGGCTATGGAAAACCAGGACCTCCTAGTTTTCCACTAGCCTCCTCCATCTTTATTCCTTTCTACCACTCAATGTATCTTGTCATATGGAAAAAAAAATTAATATTTTAGAAAACTTTACTTATTTTCTACTTAATTTGCACAATACTTTATAATTGGCTGATCCTATGTACATGTTATTCAACTTAACTGAACTAAATCAAACTACCCGTGGTCAACTGTCGTAATCACTGGCAAGTTTGGAATTTGTGCTGCATACAATTCAGATCTTCCATTCCGAGGCTAACAACTACTACTTACTACTGTGAGTTTACAAGACCGAATTTTATGCAGTACTTTATACCTACCAATGGTTTTGGATTACCGTTGCACAACTCAATACCCATTGAGCCTCTTGGGTTAATGTTCTTTCCGAGGCAGATTCCTTGTGCTCCATGAAGGCTCTGCAATGAAACTACTGCTGGAGCTGCAACCAGGAAAGTGCAGCCTCACAGGTGTCCCCTGCACACCCAGCCTGGACCCTCATTTCAATATGCAGAAACAAACGTAAGCGGCTCAAATGAAAAGGTGTCCTATTTTCCCAAGTTCAGATAATCCACCTTTTTATTGTAAAAGAGAATATTAGATTTCTTTCTTTCACTGGACAGGACAAAACCCAAGTTTCCTGGCTTCTTACCCAGAGCATAAGAGGCAGAGATAAATTCTAGCGAACACTGTGCTAGAATCCGGAGTCACTTGTTTTCAGCTTTGTTTCACAACCGGAAGGAAACACTTCTAATCGTGCTCTTTTTCCATTTTATTTTACAACACAGAATCCCAAAGCACTTCAGCTATTTCTCGTTACGAGCTCCTGGTTACTGAACGCTAACAGCGCGCTTTGGCAGGGCATTGTCCTCAGCAGCTGTGTACAATTTTTTCTTTTCATCCTTACGACAAGGTCTCGAGGT
This sequence comes from Cuniculus paca, assembly GCA_004365215.1. Lineage (NCBI taxonomy): Eukaryota > Metazoa > Chordata > Mammalia > Rodentia > Cuniculidae > Cuniculus > Cuniculus paca. The sequence continues at coordinate 24,044 of RJWT010005566.1, read as the reverse complement.
AGATCCATTCTTTAGATTTCACAGACAAGAACTCCAAGGCTCGTTATCTGACTTGAACCCAGACTGAAAACTAATGCTACAGCCTGGACTTTTCTTCACTGTACAGCATCTTCATGGTGACGATGCCATCAGAACATTCCCATCACCTTTCTGAGTCTTCTCTAAAATCCAGTCCACATATTCAGCAACTCTTGTATAGACGCCTGGTTGTCCCTTGCGGGCACAGCCTTCACCCCAACTGGTGATGCCCACCAAACGCCATATTCCATTGTGTTTACAGACCAAGGGGCCGCCAGAGTCTCCCTGTGTCACAGTGAATAGAAAATCGAAATGATGCAAAGTTATAGCAGAGGTGACTCAAATAAATCATTACTTCTAAAATTCTGCAGTTACTCTTCCGACAGCACTCACACACACACACACACACACACACACACACACACCACATAGCTTCTTAATTTTTTTCAGGTACCTTATTGGTTGCTGGATGTGTAATGAAAATGAGTGTGTGGTTGCTTTTTACATTTATTTCCTCTTCTATTTTGAGGAAAATCCAACAAACTTGATCCCAAACATCTTGATCCCAAAATTAAAAGTTTAATGTGTTTATGTTTTAGTAATAATCACTGCATATTCAATTATGCTTCTTGTAAGTACACATACAGATTGTGGCATAAGTACTCATACGTACTCTATGATGTATATTTTATATATTTATTTGTCTCCAAATTTTAAAAATACTTTAATGAAATACACTATTGGAAAATATATTTGGAAATGAATTATCTCAAATGAACTATTGTGCATTTTAGCATAGTCCAATACATTACCTTACAAGCATCTTTACCCCCTTCTTTGTGGCCAGCACAGATCATCTGTTTCGTTATGACATAATCTTTATATCTTTTCTGGCATTCTTCATTTGTTACCAAAGGAATATTTGCCTTTTGTAGAATATTTTGGATTTCACCTATGAAGTAACCATTATGTAACTTTAGGGTGAGGAAATAAAATGAAAATGAAAATCAGTCTAAAGTCTTCAAGCAAATCAGGATGGTGCCTGGCATTAGTCATATTTTTTAATAAAAACAGGCAGTAAGCGTCAAAAAGACAGTCACTGAGAGAGAGAAAGAGAGAGAAAGAGAGAGCACTCTTCTGCTTTCACTTTTCCTCAACCTCCATTTTCTCCTCCTCCTGCCCCTCCTCCTTCTTCTCCCTCTCCTTCTATTTCTCCTGCAGTGCTAGGGATTGAGTCCAGAGCCTCCTGCATGCCAGGCAAAAGTTGTACCACTGAGTCACAGCCAATCTTCCCCCAGCCTCAGTTCTTTTAATATTTTATTTTGAGACAGGCCATGCTCAGTTGCTCAGGGTGGCCTTGAACTTGGGGTCTTCATGCCTCAGACTTCCCCTCTACTAATAGTTGGGATTAAAGAGCTTTCACTCTATCTCATGCGCTATTACAACTCCATAACTCAGGCTGACTGAAGACTTCCATATCCTTTGCCTTCCTCTCATCTCAAAAGAAATCCCCAAGAAATTCCTTTGTACTTTTATTGTCTAAAATACAAAAGCCTGGACATCCTTGTCTTTCACTGTTTTGTTTTATGTACTCAAAATTATAAAGTACCAATATATCATTTCTGAAAATAAATCCCAAACATTTGACAACAGAGGAACATTTTGTTCTTTGAGCAGACACATTTTTCATGAAGAATAATTTATTCACAGATAATTTCTATTTATGTCCAAGTTCCCCTTGGACATATGTTAAGAATTTTTTTGTTTAACAATTTTTTTGTTTGCTTTTGTTCCTGTCTCAAAGATACTAGTCAAAAATATGAATTTGGTTTTTGCTTTTGTCTTTTTGAGACAAGGTCTCATTATGCAGTTCAAGCTGGTCATGTGCTCACTTTGTAGCCCAAGCTGGTCTCAAACTCCCAACAACCCTCCAGCCTCAGCCTCCTGAATGCTGGGATTATAGGAGTGTGACACCATGCCTGGCTAAAAATGTAAAAAATTTGAATTTGTTAAATACAGAGCTGATTCAGGAAAAATGGAGAGAGCTTGGTCAGCTATTACTTTTTGTAATGAACAGTGTAAGTATTATTCTCTATGGTGTTTATCAGGATCTTAATTGTGGACAGGAAAAATATTCTGTTCTGGAAAACTTTAAGGGAAATTGAAATAATTGGAGTAACTACAATCAGGGATTCTTGACCTACGGTCTACAAGGAATCACATGATTCATAAACTCAGACAGAAAAAAAAATATTTGTCTATTTTCACTAAATTCCCACTGAAGTCTAACACTTTCCTCAGTTAAAAGTGTGGACAACAGAGCACTATTAGCAGCATAACATCACAGATATTTTTATAGCACATTATAGTTTTGTAGATAATGGAAAATATCATTTATCCTCATCACTTAGAAAATATTGTATATTTTAAAAGTTTGCTATTTATTGCATCAATAAATAAGCACATACACCACTATATCACATCCTTTTATTTTGATGACTACATTGCAATCTAAATTGGTTTTCTTTAAATCTTAGGTTTTTTTTAATTAATTTTTTCATTTTATGGAAAAAAGGTAAAACAAAACTTCATAACAACATAATAGGAGAATAACAATAATTATTACATCACATGTTGTTATTTAAGCATTGAAAAGCAATGTTAGAGAAATCATTTATAGACTTCATTAGATTGCAACAAGGGTACATAAAAATATATTTTGAACTGGTTCTAAAGAGAGATGATGGCATGCTGCTGACCTATACTATTAGCCAGGAGCCAGGAACCAGGAGCCAGGGATATAGCTTAGCAACAAGCACAAGGTCCTGAGTTTGATTCCTGGTACAAGAAAGAAAGAAAGAAAGAAAGAAAGAAAGAAAGAAAGAAAGAGAGAGAGAGAGAGAGAGAGAGAGAGAGAGAGAGAAAGAAAGAAAGAAAGAAAGAAAGAAAGAAAGAAAGACAGAAAGACAAGCCATATACTACTCACCATTAGTATCAAGGAAGAACATGGTATGGAGAGATGGGGACACTATTCATTTATGGGCTTCACTGGGCTCATGGCCCTACAGGGATCCCATCATTTATATGATGTCAAGCAAATAATCTTTATTATGAAATAAGATGCTTCAAAAGTTACCTTATGAATTTTTTCAGGCCAACCAAAAATAAGTACAATCACTGAACAAATATTTTAAAATAAATAGGTTGAAAAGATTATGAGTTTGGGCATAATTTTAGACAGAAGTGGGTTAAACTGATTGACTCCTTGTATTTCAACACAGAAGACCTGTTCAGGAAGAGCAGCTGAAATGTCAGACTGTACCTTTTTCCTTATTGTAGCCCCATCCAGTTATCCAGCAGTTGGTATAAATTGTACTCAGATCCTCTTTGGAAGGCAGGCATATTGGTTTTTGGAATTCTGAAAAATAATTTTAAAATTAGATTTTGGTAAACTTTCACAGATACTGGCTTTAAAAATACACCTTTATATATTCCCATACTCTTTCCACAGTATAAACCCAAGAATGACCATTCTGCTTTCTGCTGAAGTTCAAGGTAAACAATTATAGAAAATGTCTACCCATCAGTCATTTTTATGTGATATTTTTGGCATTAAAATTTTCTGCATAAAATGAAAACTCAGAACCAAAACTGACTGTCTAAAGCATTTAGAAGTTATTGTGTCTTGACACATATATATTATATATATGTATATATATATATATATATATATAGATATATATTACCTTTCACAAAGAAATCATCATTCTCATTTTATGAATGAGGAAATTAGCAATGCAAGGAAAAAAAGCAAGTCGCTCAAGGTCATATAATTTCTGATGAACATTAACAAATAATTGTGTTAACGGGCATTCAGCTTCTGTCCACACTGTACCTACAAAACGGCCTTGATGCTCCAGGCTTCCTAGAGCTTTCTTCTGTATCAGTCTCTTCGCTCCTCAAGTTATTCCTGGCAATGAACATCAGGTCCTGCTTATTCTCATCTAGTCTAAAGATTCCTAAGTCCAAGCCATGGTATTTGAGCTGCTCTTGCCAAAGGAAGTCCAATGTTCCCAGACACACTTCCTGTGTCTACTATTTCAACCGTGTATGTGCACTTACATTCCTTCTTGAAAGAACTAATTAACATTTCTTGCCTTCAAATAGAAAACATTTTAGGAAAAATTCTAGTAACTTCACTTCACTGCCAACCCTCACCTTTCTCTAATTGCACCAAACCAGAAGACAAAGACAATCTGCAGATTATTCAAACTGATAACATTAGACCAATACAGATCAGCCATTCAATTTTCCCTTAAATATGCTGCATACCAGTAAAATTCAAGGGTGCCTGAAGTTTTATTAAGGCAATGTCATGACCAGTTTCTGAGACTTTATATTCCTCATGGATAATGAGTTCTTTTATTTTTGAGAAAGATGTTTCTTTTGTAATCTCTGAGAGAATTAAAATGCCTCCATAAATGCGCCAAACATCCGAGAAAGGAATTCTAGGAAAGAAAAATAAACACTTTGAAACTGGAAAGATGCAACTTTGATAGTGTTCCTTTTTCATCTCACTTTCTCTTTTAAAAGAAGAGGAAGAGGAGGAGGAAGGGGAGGCGGAGCAGGATCAGCAGGAGAAGGAAGAGGAAGGGAAAGAAGAAGGAGGAGAGGGAGAGGGAGAAGGAGGAAGAGAAGAAAAAGAGGAAGAGGAGGAGGAGAAGGAGGAAGAAGAAACAGATTAGACAATATCACGGTGTACATGACATAATTTCTCCAAGTAATTTGTCATTGCCAATAGCAGCAGTGCTCAATTGCTGAAGATTTATTTACTCTGAAACACTGAAAAATCTGCATTGATGTAATGACGCTAGTGCAAGAGAAAATACAGGAATGTTGCTGCCACTCTCTGAGAAGCCATGGGAAAATCACACTCTGTTCACCAAACCTGAACTGCTATTAAATTCAGATCTATGAAGTAATCAGACTAATCTAAAATAGGACTCTCTAGTAGACCAAGTTAGGAGAATTTCTTTGTTGTTTAAAAATCTATCTACATTGTGGGGAATATGAACATATAAATTAACTATATGCAGAATAAAATAAAAAATATGATCTCATTTTGTGCAAAGATGGGGAAATGTTTATGATTATCAAGTAAGTGGTAAAAGAAATACACAAAATTCATGGAATTCCATGATCATTCATGATAATGGAGTTATCAGGGGTAGAATGGCTTTCTTTCAATTAATTCACAGTATTTCTATGTCTGTTATCTCTTACTCACTCACAGCACTGAGCTTTCAGGAATGAAAGTTATTGATTGCAAATAACAGCAAGAAGGGGACCTGCTATTTCCAGTCTCAGGATTTTTTCTTCTGGGTCAATCCTCTTGCCTTACTGTGACAGTAACTGAAGTGCCCCCACTGCTAAGTGGCATGAGGGACACTTGCTCTACCCAGCTGGGCCACTGACTGCTGTATATTGGCAGCAGTCTGCTCAGTCTTAAGATACAGCAATCTAAGTGGTAAATGTCACTAAAATATCCACATTTTTATTTGTGCTTATTTTTTGAGATAGATTAAGTGTCTTTTAGTATCTCTTTTGCTTATGCATATGTCTTGTGCATTTTTACATTTCTTATTGAATTATATTTTCTAAGTAATCTTTCTGCTCCAGGTAGAGTGCTAAATGTTTAAGTATGTGGTGTAAACTTTCCAAAATGTTACAAATTTGTATTTGCAATAAAACAAAATTTAGAGAAATTTCAAAATTCCCCATAGTCATACCTCTAATGAGTAGCAGTTACGACTCACACTCTGATCTAACTACAAGGTTTGTTTTAAAATTTTAAGAATCTTCCATACTGTACTATTTGACCAATAAAATAAAAATATTGTATCATATTATATACATTGAAATATGAAGAGCAATAAGCTATTAGATTTTTATTAGTAGTAGTACATTTGGAAATCAAAGAGCAAAAAGTAAAATTTATATTGACCTGTAAAAGAAGGCTTTGAAGAATACATTTAGGAAGTGGCCAGTGGAGAGGGTCCCAAATGGGGCATTTTTTAAGCTTCACCTTAGACAGGAGTGATATCAAGGCAGGGAGGTGCTAATTCTGAGAACAGGCCACAGTCTTCCTTAATGGGACAGGCTGTCCAGGACCCACTGAGTTGTTAAACATTTTGAATATCATCCCTGTTTTAAAATGCCTTTGATCATGCCTTGGCTTTTTACCTAAGATCAAGTGTAAAATGTCAGCCAATTCACCCTTTCTATGAGCCAACAGCAGCCATATGGGGCCCAAGACGAGAAACAAGAAGCCAGCTTGCCCTTCCTGTGAGCCAGAGGCAGCCATGTAGGGATGAGAGGAGAAAGAAGAAGCCAACTCACCCTTCCTGTGAGCCAGCCAGCACACTGGCTGGGAGATAAGACATATACCCCCACTGCTGTAAGCAACTGGCTGATGATGGAGGAACACAGGCTGAGTTGATAGCCACTGAGGTACAAAAACAACTTAATGCTTGTATTGTTTGATTGGCTTTGCAGACCTAAAGCTGGTAATCTGAGCATCTATTTGGAGGACAACAATAAGCAATATAGCAATATAACAGATTTCCTTCTGTCTTGTGTTTGAAATTCAATGTTGTTCTCACTGTTTTGTTTTGTTCTGTTTTATTGTTTTGTTTTATTCAATGTTCTGTTTTGATTGGTTTTATTCTGTTCTGTTTTGTTTGATTTTATTATGTCTGATGGTATGGGCAACAATTTGAAGAGAACAAGAGGCATATGGTAGCCATTGTTGATTTCCTATTATCCTGTTTTGAAGTCTTATATCACTTTCACTGTTTTGTTTTGATTGGCTTTATTGTTTTGTTTCATTTGGTTTTATTCTCTTTAAAACAAATCTATTTTAAAAGTGCAAAATATCTTTGACATCATTAATCATCAGGGAAATGCATATCAAATTTGTAAAATATCACTTCATTCCTACAAGAAAGATTGTTACCAAAAAGACAAAAGATAACAGCTGCAGGCAAAGATGTGGAGAAAAGGAAGTTCTTACACACTGTTGGTGGGATCCACGAATCCCATTCCTGGATGTTTATTTAAAAAACTTAAGTCAGTACTTGAAGATACATCTGCATTCCGGTGTTTATTGCAGTACAACTCACAATGGTCATGAAATGGAGAGGAGTCCCTAACTGAGGAATAGATGTAAATGATGTGGTACATATTCACAACAAAATACTATTCAACCATCAAGAAAGATGAAATTTTCTCATCTGTGACAACATGGATGGAACTGGAGATCATGTTAAGTAGAATAAACCAGATAGAGAAAGAATACTACATGATATCACTCCTATGTGGACTTTAAGAAGGTTTTTCTAGTAGAAGTTGAGAGCAGAATGATGGTTATCAGACAGCACAGAGTAGAGTAAGGGTGCAAGAGAGAGAGCGAAAGTTGATCAATGTGGACTTAAAGTAAGATATGAGTAACATTTTCTTGCACGCTATTGCACAATCAGGTCACTACTGATGATGGTTATGTACTGTATAATTCAAAAAGTTAGCTGGGTTTTGAATGCTTTCAGAATAAATGTTCAAAAAAATGAAAAGATTTATTCTAATTTTAACAGTGAACGGTGTATAGGTATCAAAACACCCAATGGTACTTCATAAATATGTACAAATTTTATGCTTTCATGTATCAGCTTAAAAGTAAATTTAGATAAAACAATTCTTTTAAAAAAGGGAATAATTTTCTATTAATAAGGGCATTGGATGATGAAGAAACTGATTCCAGAAGCTCCCAAGGGCACAGGCAAGAGAAGACTCATCTGTAACCTACCCGTCAAAGCAGTGTGCAGCAGTCAGGACCCACTGGGGTGCGATGATGGACCCTCCGCACAAGTGGCTCTGACTTGTCAGCTTCACCTGCAAGCTGACCTGCCAGGGCCACTCTCCCCAAGAAGAGTTCACTCCTCCCACGATGCGTGCATTTATTTTTGTTGTGCAGGCTGAAAAGAAGAATACCAAAGTTAATGTTCAGAATTAGAAGTGAGTCAGAGTCCCCTTCAATCAAGAAAATGAAATACCTAATTCAGTTATATAAGACTAAGCAGGCTACCACAATGCCACACTTTACACAGTGCACTTTACTCACCAGAGCCGTCTTCAGTTTTACACAGTCTCAGTGAATAACCAGAGCTCCCTGGCACCCCATATGTAATCCTGGTTGGGGAACCATCTGAAGACAATCTTAAAGAACACTTGCACCTAGGTGAAATAAACAGCACAAAGGTTATGCCTTCGCAGAAGGGAAAAGTATGAAATATCTCATGAAACAAATTTTCCCTTACTTCTCTCCCTTACAGTCTTCTGGGAGTAAAGAGTAAGCAAAAAACTGACAACGAATTGTCTTCGTACAAGTCTCTTGGCAGACACTCGCTCCTTTCACGAAGGTTACATTCAATTCTTCCCCACCAAAGTCAACTCCAGAATAAATTTTGGAGATGCAGGGTTCTGTGCCAAGGATGGACATAAAAAGAGACAACATGAGAAAGCAACAAACAGCATTAACACAAGTTTCTGGTGTTTTGAAGATTATTTCATCACTATTATTTGTTAGAAAATGATAGGATTTGTTACATGTTATGTTAGTATAATTATAGAATTGCATTACCAGGGAAAGTCTTGGTGCACGTGGAAAGGCTATATCCAGATATTGTGTTTTCTTGAGGGGTGAAGGAACTTGGTGTTCCACTTTTAGAAGTCTTAAGGAAGCAAACATCTCTATTTTCAAAAAAGAAAGAAAACTGTGTTAATGGCACTGGGTAAATATAAAAGCATAAAAAATATAGCTGCAGGTTTTATTCTCCAGAGAAGCACTCTTTAAAGTCAGTCCTCAGGATGCTAATAAATCCTAGCGATTACATGTGAATAAAGCCACATGTTCTATATGTATCATAGAACAAATTCTTGGGATTTATCCTATTGGTGCTATTATATAAATATATACCCTTCTGCTAGTCTCATGCTGTATATGAATAAAAGGGTAGGGTGGGTAATCATGGATAAAGCAGTAGGACCAGAATCTTTATCAGGTAAATAGAGACCTAATTTCTAAAACAGAGAAATCAGAGCAACAAATTTAAAGGATATGCTGCCAGCAAGCAGCTTTACCCCAGGCTAATCCAAAATAGTAAAACAAGTAAGAAAGGTATCAGATTTTTTCTCTACCCTGGGTACTGTTTCATTGATTCAGTAGTATGTTATGTGTTTGTTTTACATAAGAAAACAGAACAGTACCTATTTAAATTGCAGGTGCTAGTGTTTGGAGTGACATAAAACATTTTCGAACTCAAACTATTAAAAATGATGATAGAGGAGCAGCACACGCCACTCTTTCACACTCACCTTTGGGATTCTGTATTCCACGCATTTGTATAAAATGTAAAGAAGAGGCAGCTGGGATGATAGGTGCAGATGGTTCGACACACAAAAGCATCTGGGGCAATGACTCTGCCCACATCTGTGTCTGAAAACGCAACATGCTGGAAAAGGTTCATGCGACAACCTATGAACTCACAGAGGAAAGATACTTCTCAGTGACATAATGCTAAAGTCGCTTGTTCATTTTCATCACAACTAATAGTTAAGAGTTATTACTTGTAGCTATATATCCTTAGTGAAAAATTACCTGTTAAAATATCCCCAAATTTGTTTGCCAGAAGGCAAAACTGTTCTAACTCTGGTAAGAAATAAAATAAGCCAACCTATCCTCCTACTTCCATCCTCCTCCAGTGCTAAATGTCTGGGAGACTCAGTTTGTGTTCATAGTCACTTTATATTACCTTGACCCCAAATTTGGCTTATGTTATATATTCTGGAACATTATGAAAAATGTTTCAACAAAAACAGATTGCAAAAGTTCCAGGCAGTTAACAAAAATACCATTTGCCCTTTGAAATTAAAACAGAAAAAAATTGAATGAATCTTTCATTCTCTTTCCATGATTTTATTTCTCAAGTTTATTTTTATTTGGGTTTATATTATTTACTCAGTTTGCTTGATAAATTCTATTAAAATTATGAAAGTATAAAAAATAATGGTAGCAATAACAGAAAGGACAAACACAGTCATAACCTTAGTGGACATAGTTGGAGCAAAAAAGCATCTCCCACTGTAATTTCATATTGTAAGTCTAGAAAATCATACCTCAACTAATAAAATTTTAAAAAATAATACACTAAACTTTAGAAGGTTAAAGAGAACATAGTCAGGACCATCAACACTGACCTACAATTGTATCCTCACAGGGACACCTTTTTTATAGTGATAAAGAGTTCATGATCACAAGACAAGATCCATTTCTTTTCAGGACTACTGCAGATATTAGGTTTTCTTTTTAATTTTCTGCTCAATAATATCAACCTAAATATTCCCCACAGAATCACCTAGACTAATACAATTCCTTTTCCAGTGATGACCTTTACAAACAAAACAAAACCAAACAAAATCAGCAAAAAATTAAAGTAGTCATTCTGACTCTTTTTCAAGTTAAATACCTTCAAGTTTTTCCTTTAAACATTTTTAAATGTTCTATTACTTTTAGGTATTTTTATCATCCTGGTTCCCATCTCCTGAAGTGCAGTCATGGTGTGACCTGTGCAGATGCAAAAGGACAGGCACTCCTCATTCCAAGGATCACTTTCTAAGAGCTAGCTTGTTTGTTTTACCAAAATCAATGTAGAATGTTAATGGAGAAGACAGAATAAGGACCTCCAAAAGTGGGTATTTTTGATTCATCGTAGTAGAGTCATCACAAGATATGAGCACCACCAAGAGATGATTTTACAGGTTTCTCTACATTATCACTGCACTGGTTTGTTATTACTGCTGTATTAGGAGCATATTCACCAACTTAGATGCTTAAAACTATGCAAATTTATTACTCTCAGTTCTAGAGACAAAAAGTCTAAAATGGGTCTTATTGGGTTACAACCAAAATGCTGGCAGGATTTTGTTCCTTTGGGAAACTCTAAGGAGAGGCTCTTTGCTTGCTTTTTTCAGCTTCCAGAAGTCCCCTGCCTTCTTTTGCCTATGGACTTTCCTTCATCTTTAAAGTCAGCAGTGTAACAACTTCAAATCTCTATGCCTTACTGACCCTCCTGCTTCCCTTTTTCTCTTATAAGAACCTTGGGACTAGAGAGTGTATGACATCTACATCATGCAGAATAATCCCCTTAACTTGGTCACATCTAGGAAGACATTTTGCTGATAACGCAACACATTCACAGATTCTGGGCACCTTTATTCTACCTAGTACTGCCATACTGTGAAACAGTAGTCCCCCAATTACCAAATTCTGAAAGTGCACAGGGCTTCAGTGAGAATCCAGATACCACGTTATTCACCATCTTTATACTGGCAGGTGTTCCACTTTTAGTCTGTTTTAATAGGCACTGGTTCCTGAATGTGAAGAAGAAAAGGTTACTTTGCTTTCCAACCTGTGAGAAGCATGGAACAGTCCTAGTAATACATGACTCCGGGGTCAGTGGAGCACAGCAAGGGAATTAGAGCAATAACCTTGATTGGATCATGGGCTAGGGGCTTGAGGTGTCAATGAAAAGGACATCTTTCCCATTTTCAGATGGGAGTTTAGGTTGAGAATGGGACAGAAAGCATTGTTCTATAACTCTAGACCTTCATTCCTCAGATGCAATTTATCTGTGAACCAAATGGTACTTATTCTCTTCAGTAAAAATCATACTAAAATTGCATAAGTAAATAAAGAAAGGGGTTAGGATTAGATCACTGCTTGGTTTTCAGTTGAAAGGAAAAAGTAATGTTATAAAGGATACAATTAAATCCTGAAAACACCATGGTAAGGGAAAAAAAACCCTATGAATTTTACTCACCGGTACTCTGCATTGTAAAACATTTGTGTGGCATATGTGAAAAATTGGCAATGAATATCATTGGTGCACAATTTTTGGCATTCTTCAACACTCTGGACCTTAGATATATTAAAATTGACTCCCCTCATATCAATTCCTTCGTAAACATCTCGATGGCAAGCTGAACAAATGAAATGCATAGCGCAAAGTCAGTCAATTTCCTTTTTAGAGGTAGGTCTTCGATTATCGTTTGGGCAGTAGGGTAGTATGGGGAGAAAAAAATCCCATTTTTGTCTATTGGGCTATAAACTAAAGAACTTCAGATTTTATTATGTCACTAAATTATTAAATTCATGGTCAAAATAAACACGTTATAATGCCACCCCCAGAGTGCTAGCATTAAATAGGGCTTATTTTGCTTCCTAAGCTGCAAGGTGGAGGCAGTGGTACAGGTATCATTTCATATTGTGATAATCAATGGGCAATGGAAAATAAACAAGACAAAGAAAACAAGGATCCTGGAAATGTGTGCCAAGAGTTTGCCTTGTTAAACAAACTGATGAGCCTCTGACCTCTTGCATTGTATGAGAAAGTTTCTTTGTCTAGTTTATTTCTTTACTTTCAACTACTCAGGTCTGATTATGAACGCCATTTTAAGCTCTAACACCAACTTTCCACGTGAAATCTTTACCAAACATGGACCATTCTTGTATGTGCATGCGGAAATGATTCTCATTCTTGCTTTAAACTTTTGTTCAGTTCTGTTTTCCTATTTAAGGACCCTTTCAAACAAAAAACGTAGATAGTTCATTTAACAGATAGTGAATCAAATTAGGCTCTTTTTTATTTTAAAGATAAAAAACAATAAAAACAATTATACAGAATTTCATATCAAGATAATAGAAAATTAACAATGGTTAATATATTGTATATTGTTATCTTCAAAATAGTTGCTCAGATTACAAGATATAGGCATGCAAAATTGATCAAGCAATATAAGCACCAACCATTCTCCTTAGTGCACCAAAATAAATTAGTACTATAATTATCTCAGCTATCTTGTATATATTTATATAGCTTCTTTTCCCTTCCTTTTTATCTCTTTCCTCCCATCTCAGTTGTTTTTTCCTTTAGAGCAGTTGCCTTCTCTTTCACGATATCTATTGCAGATTTTGGATTTTATTTACTCTTTCAGTTTCTTACACTAGGGAGACAATATGATGTTTACACGTGAGAGTCTGATTTATTTCATTTATAAGTATGGCCTTTAATTGCATCCATTTACCTATAAAAGGCTTGAGTTTAACCTTCTTTATAGCTGAGTAGTACTCTATTGTATAAAAATACCACATCTTTTTTATGCATTCCTCAGTTGATGGGCATTTAGGTTGTTTTCAAGATGTAGCTATTACAAATTGTGCTACTATAAACATGGGTGCACATATATTGCTGTGGGAAAATGTTTTTAATTTTTCTGGGAAAATACCCAGAAGGATGATAGGTGGGTCAAGTGGAACCTCTAATCCTACTTATTTGAGGAATCTCCATACTGATTTCCACAGTGCTTGTACCAGTCTATACTTCCATAAAAAATGGAGAAGTGTTCCTTTCCCCCCACAGCCCCTCAAGTATTTGTTATTGGCTGATCTTGTGATGTTGGCCATTCTTTCTTTAGTGAAATGGAATCCCAGTGTTATTTTCATTTGCATTTCTCAAATGACCAGTGATACTGAATATTTTTTTTATATATTTATTTGCCGTTTGTTTCTCTTCATCTGAGAAATGCGTGTTCATCTCAGTTGCCCTTTTTTGGATCAGGTCTTTGAATTTGGGGGGGCTGATTTTTTTCAATTCTTTATATGTTCTAGATAGAAGTCCCCTGTCTTAGAGACAGTTGACTAAGGTATTCTCCCACTCTGTGGGTTTTCTTTTCTATTGGTGATTTCTTTTGATGTGCAAAAACTTTTTAATAAGATGAGATCCCAGTTGTCAACTCTTTAAAGTATTTCCCATGCAGTTTGGTTTTTGTTTATGAACTTCCTGCCTACCCCTATGTCTTCAAGATTTCTACCTACTTTGTCTTCCAGTAGATTTAGTGTTTCTGTTTTAATATATAGATCTTTAATCCATTTTGATTTTAGTGAAAGGTGATAGACATGGGGCTAGTTTTAGCCTCCCACATGTGGAAAACCAGTTTTTCCAATGCCATTTTGTTTTTTATTTTATTTAGTTTTTTTCAGACTCATATATGTTAGACTTTTGGTTAAGAAGACAGTTTAACCCTCAATATAAACCATAACCCATTGCATAATTACTTTTTCCTAAGGAGTATGAAGTCATAAAGTTAATTTTAAGCATACAAAAGACAGAAAATGCACAAACTTTCAGGAAAACAATATGCTGTGGTGGGAGGGAAATAAGTGCATTATCCTCAGTGGCTCATGGACACAGGAATCTTTAAAAATTAAAGTCTCTTTTCAAGTTTGCTGCAGATGAGAAAATAGGCTGAAAGTTGGAATGGGATATTTACAAACAAAACCTTTTAATTATTAATTAGGATAGTTTTTTACAGATTTTCCCAAAACATTAGTATCACTATGTATCAGAATTAAAGTTCTCTAGCATCTTAGACTTAACATTTCTTCTAAGGAGTATTTTCATACCAAGATTCACAGAATTCCATTCTTCAATTTGGGCTGAATGGTATACAACAAGGTTTTCCAAATTCTTATTAATGGCATTGTTGATATTTCAGATGATGAAACTCTTTGCGGTGGGGAACTGTCCTGTATTTTGTAGAATATTTGGCAGCATCTCTGGCTATACTACATGTAGTAGCAATTTCCCTATTTGTGACAATAAAAAGTGTCTCCAGACGCTGCCAAATGTTCTTTGAGAAGAGCAAAATCACTTCTGGTTGAGAATTACAAATCATTCTCAAGTCAACTTGGGAGAGAGATGTTTTAAGTTTTCTTTTAAGTATCTTACCTGGAATCAAGAAGAGACTATTGATTGAATATGTATGAACTACCTGAAAAATTGTGAGCCTAATAAATAATGGAAGCTCATTAACTATGGATATATTGACTGACAAAGACAAGAAAGTTGTCCAAATGAATATGGTTCCCTCTGAAATTCATAACACTTCCCCAATTCGATTATCTGTCTTAGTGCTTTCTTTCAAAAGTCTGTGGCAGGACAGATTTTGACCAATAACTGTTCTAAGACAGATCTATCCTTAACTCAAATTTAGGTAAGAAATCCACATCTTACCACTTATTAGATGGCCACATTGCTTTAAGGAATGTCCAGAAATTGCATTTGTCCAATGCACTCTTGGTAGAGTTCCTGTAACACTGTCTTTCAAGAAACAACCAAACCTGTTTTTAAAAGAAGGATCACTTAGGTAGAATAATAAACACATATTAAGATTGTGTCTAGGAATTTCTGTATACTAACAAAGCTTAGAGTTAAGAAAAATGTCATTTCTTTGATACTTGAACAGTTTTAGAGGTGATTCTATGATACATAATGGTTTCTCTGACACCACACTGCAGAATTTTTTAAAACTAACAGAGGGTCACAGTATTAAATAATTAATTACTATTCTTGTGTTTCTAAACTTTCAGAGACCTATGTTCCCAGTTGGCGGAGATATATATATATATATATTTACTTAAAAGTTAAATCAGTCATAAGAGTTGAATGTGTATCTAGTATTCATTTTGCTTATTAATTCCTTCCAATCTACATCTATTGGAGGACTTCTGTCTTTAAGGTCAAGTTTAATTCTAATCTCACTATTTACAAAGATTCCAGATTTAATTCCTAACTCAATATTCAATATGATTATTATCACATATAGGCCAGGTTTTCTGTACAGCTTAACATGTGGGAATAGAGAATGATTAACCAGTTTCTAGTTTTTTAACTGAAATAGAGAGAAGATAAGAGACCAGAATTATGGAAATGAAAAAATATTCAGTTCAGATATTGATCAAAATGAAAGAAAATTAAGATGAAATTATGGCATATTCACAATCTAATGAGACTTTTTGCTTACCAACTATTTTTTAAATACTCTTACTCTTTCAAATTGCCAGTGAATAGTACATGCATGTATATGCCCATACTTGTGCATACACACACACACACACACACGCACACACAATGCATGCCATTGGCATTGAAACTGACTCACAACAGACACCATTAATATCTTCACTCTTCTAATCATATTCTTAATAAAAAGCTTGGTTTATGTTATATTATGGTTTCTTTCCTTCTTTTTCTGATGTAGTACTGGACAGCCAACCCAGGACGTTTGTGTGGAATGACATTCTCAACCCTTTTTTATTTTAAACCTGGGTCTCACCAAGTCACTAAGTTGCCCCAAACAGCCTTGAACTTGATATTCTGCTTCAGTCTCCCTGAGTGCTGCGATTACAGGTGTGTGCCCTATACTTGGCTGTGGTATATTTTCTTTAGACTGTGCTACCCATAAATATGATAACAATTCAGATAATTAAGTCCTTTTCTTTTTCAAATGAAATACTTGCTATTAGGACCTTTTTGAGATTTTGAGGTTTCTTGACCCAAATGATTCTCTAGTATTTTTCTTGAGTTTTTAGATAAAAAAAAAAAACTGCTACTACTTCTACTACCTTACATAAATGCAATGATTGTTTGAAATGCAAATTTCCAGGTCCAAGACACTTGAGTTCAGTAAGTCTGGCCTTTGGTGTCAGAGTCTCCTTTTGAAAGAACCACTCCAGAGCATTCTGATGAAACTGGTCCTTGAACTACATTTGAAAAGCAAACTTGTTATGGCTTGGGTCTAGATGCTCCTATAAAGCCTCATGCTATCATAAATAAGGCTTCTCAAAGATAGCTGTATCTAGAGCATATGATGCCAGGATTAAGTGTGTGATGCTCGAATCAAGGGTGTGTGATTACAAAGTTAGTCCACTAACTGCTTTGACATAGTGGACTTGGTAAGATTAAGGATAGGATTAAGGTTGTCTCCACCTGGGTGTGAGTGCTACTTTCCCTAAAGGTAGGTAGCCTAGATAAAATATAAGGGACAGAAAGAAGGCTAATGTTCTTACTCACTGTTTCCTGCTTCATTGTTTATTGTTTGCTGCTTTGCCGCCTTCTTTCCACCATGAACTGTTTCTTCTCTGCCATGCCACTCTGCCTTGAAACCAGCAAATTATACACTGAAATCTCTACGTAAAGTTCCCTGAACTTGTGGGTGTTGGTTATTTTGTCTCGGCAAAAAGAAAACTAAGATATGTACCCTTCTGCACATAGCTGATGCCATTTTGAAAAATGACTGATTTTACGTATGAGAAAATCAAACTTTTACCTTTTCGTTGGGTCATTAGTTGAACTTTCTGGAAAAAAACTGAACAGCAAACACCTGGGGTGGAATGTGCACATCATCTGACAGTACTGGGCATCTGGGGTGTATATGGCAGTTACGTCTCCGCCTCTAAAGAAAGTATTCTTGTACCATTGAGTCAGACAGCCTGTAATATAATTGTTAAAAATTAACTTGGAATGAGCACAAATAATAATCTTAATAGAAATACATATGCCACTTTCTGGGTGCTTCCTTAGAAAAATTTTGATGAGCTTTGTTAAAACATACAAAAATTTGCACATAAAACCCAATCTTAACTCAATTTCTCCCTGTTACTTAACATGCTATAAAAATATCATGCCTTAAAAATAATGATGTCTGATCTACTTTTAAAACACCTTAATAAAAATCCCTACTAGATTTTCACAGCTTTATAAGAAGAGTTTTATTATCTATAGCTGAAATTTTGTTTTAAAAGAAGTTAAATAACTGAGGTTCAGGTGTACAAATTTGCCCAAGTTTCACACAATTAATGAATATCCTGGGACAAAAACTCAGCCCTTCTTATTTTCAATCTTGTTCTCTTTTCTAGGATGCACTATTAAATGTTATTTCTCATCTCAGTTTAATTCAAGCAAAGTAACAGTTGTAATTTATTTTTTGAAAGCTAATTTTTAAAGCTGGGAGTGCCAGTCCAGACCTGTAATCCCAACACTCTGGGAGGCCGAGACAGGAAGATAGGATGTTGGAGCCCAAACCCAGCAACTCAGCAAGACTCTGCTTCAAAACAAAAAAATTCAAAAAAAGCTGGGGATGTAGGTCAGTGCAAAGGTTCTAGGCTCAGTCCCCTGTAAAGCATAAACAAACAAATAAACAAACAAATTTTAGATAGTTAAGGAATGCATGCATATGCTAAATTGAAAATAAATTTTGAGTCATTTGCTGATCTGAATGACTTATTGTTGTATAGTATTTTCTGTATACCATGTCTTGAAGCTTCTTGCTGGTTTGGGAATCCAAGTTCCCAATTGTGTATTGTTGGATTTCATATGTGCACAGAACACTGAGTAGCTGGTCTTATAACAATGCTTGTTATAAGCAGACTTGTTTTTTAGAAGTTGGTGTTTTCAGCTCATTCATAATTATCAGTGGTCACCATGGTCCCATTCCAAAGCACATACAAGAGTACAAATCATGACCAGTGGTAGCTTGGGAGTTGGAATTCTGCAGCACATTAGTAATGTATCAGCTTTGGAGCTGAATGGAAAGAAAGTTCTAATAAACGTTCATGCTTATTCTCATAAATTGGTGGTGATGACGATGATGATGACAATTATAGCTTCATCTGTGATTTGTTTTAGAATATAAGCAAGGAGCTGTAACATAAGTTGTCTCATAATGAACATATCTTTCAGCTTTCACATGGGTCCCTATGTCCATGCCCAGGTTATTCAAGCTTGTTAAAAAGTTACACGATCAAAAAGATAAAGAAAAGCTCTCTAACTTTAAAAAATTAGATGACAGATACAAATGTGCAATTTTTATATAGAAAAAAGTGGCTAGAAATAGTAACTAAACGATAAGAATCATAAATGTATAAAAGTTAAAACAACTACATGTAATTTTATCCACAAGATTAGCAAAAACTAAAAATTAAAGAACTGATTTTGGTTGCAAATGATAGGAAATGTAATTCAAAGTGACTTGAGTACAAATAAAATTTATCAATTTAGAAGCCAAAAAGCCCATGGCGATCTGGCTTCTGCAGTAACTAGACACTGTTCTCAAGGGATAACATCAGTACACAATTTTCATCCATCTGCTCTGTTCCATGGTGCTGCCACATAGTAGAAAGATGGTACTAGTAGTTCAAGCCTCTGTATTCTCTAATTCAAACTGGAAAAAATTAAGTGTCCTACTTCTGGACATTCAAGCAAAAACCTAGTTGTAAGGCTTGGGCTCTGACTGGTGCAGTGCCAGCAAAATATGTACATTTTCTGATTCAGGTCTGACTGAGTCCTTAGCTTCTGCTGTGGTGTCAAAAGCAGAAGCAGTTTCACCAGAAAAATATGGACCCAAAGTGGGAGGCAATAGTTTTCCAAAAATAAATACCCATACTGCTTCTAGAAAAGTGAATACATGTTAGGCTATAAAGCAATGGAAGCCTATTAGATTTGGTCAAAGTAGAACATTTGAACATTCATGTAAGCTGGTGGAAAAAGCCAACTAGAAAATAACCCATCTGGAAGATAAGTTCATAATGCATGTCATAAAACCTTCAAAATTATTCACACTTTTGTATTTAGTATTTTTATTTTCCAAAGTTTAATCTACAAATTTAATTGAATATGTATGTAAGAAGGCACATACAAAAATATTATGAAAAGAGGATACCAAAAATATATGTACTTGATTAAAGATAGTTATAAGTGGCAAAAGTAAGTTTTAAAGTATCTGTAATTAATATAACCTTAGTAAAATGGGTAAATAGATATAGAAAATTATTTAAAAGATCAAACAAAAGGTTTTTAAAATACTTTTTTTGCATTTTAGGAATTACATGCAATATGTAGTTTCTCATTTTCTGTATATTTACACTTCTAATTTTCCCAGCAAAATTGTGATTTTTTTTTTCTTTTATGCTAAAAAGTTGAAGTAGGTATGGTCCACAGACTCTCTGGTTTATACTCCTCAGAATTCAGCTGGTCCTTACCATGATTATGGTAAAGATTTTGGTCAGGGTTGAGGGGACAGGTATAGGCAAGATATGATTTGGGGATCAAAAAGGTTTTCCTGAAGAAATAATTCCTCTTTCGAAATGTAAACCTTACCCAGAGTTGTTTTTTTAAGTCAGGCAACTGGGAGGTAAGTAAACAATCTTGATTTGACCATTTTAAGTCATCATAGACTCAGAATTGACCTCTAGGGGTAACCAACAGAAAAATCTATCTTTTCTACAATGACTAATGAAAATGAGGGTCCAGAGTCATTTGAAAACTAATGGAATAGATAGAGGAAGAAATGAGATAAAAATCCAGGACTGAAAACTATTTGCCTAAAATATCAAAGGGATGATGCACTAAGTTGAATTTAAACTAGTTATCTTCATTTCTGAAATTTTTTCCCTGGTGGCCTAAAGTAAAAGTGCATATCATGTGCCTGTCAGATCCTTGGAATGGACCCAGAGACCATAAAAGCCCGGTATTCTTTTTAATTTTCAAGTAAAGTTTATTTTTTAAATGTTGATAATGAAAATAGGTGAATGATTATTTATTTGGGGATCAGCTTTGTAGAGTCATCTTCAAACAGCAGGTTAGTGAACACGTGCCATAAGACGGTCTCACTTCAGGCTCCTCCCCCTTAAACATGTGTATTTAAGGCAATATATCTGGGAATTAGTTCTTGCCTCTAAACAGAAAACCAGAGACAATAAAAAGAATTCTCCAGGGATGCCTCCTTCCTTAAAGCTGCGTAAATCGAAAGCTTTCTCCCGGGGTGGTAAGTTTTGCTTAACTTAATTTTATCTCTCATACGTGATCTACTTACCACAAACAACGGTACCAAACAAGCAAATGAAGTAAGCTGCTTGGCTGAATGCAAACATACTAAAAAAGAAAGAAAGAAAGAAAGATTCATTTATAACTTTGTTAAACTGTATTTAACATATTTAACATAAACTTTAACTTAAGATGGGTATAGATTTTCTTGTAACTGTCTGAATTTCAAATCAAAGCACACAATTACCAATATAGAGAACAAACAGTTTTTTGGGTACATTTTTTTGGTCAAGGAATTTGGGAAATTGTATAATCTCTCCTCAGACACAATTGAAGTTCTCTAAATTATTATTTTGTTGATTGCTAACTTTTCATCTCTGTTGCTAATAGTTTTGGAAAGAGAATTGGGCTAGAAGAATTAAACAGTTATAAAAACTTCAGGATTTAAGAAAAAATAAAATCATTGTAAAAAGTGACAATACTAGTCTAGAATCACCACATAAAGAAAACCTGTGAAAATATTCAAATCCATTTAAAAATTTTAAATCAGTCAAATATTATCTTTGGTACTTAAATATTTCTCTATACAAAAGCTTCTATTCCTTCTAGACTGTCTATATATTCAGTAACACAAACTAATAGATTCTTCATAAAGTAAAAATTAATCCTTAAAAACAAAACATTGTATTTAGAAGCAATCAGAATAATAGAAATTTGCTACCTGAAAGCACAATTGTTTCTGTGGTTCTGGAGATGAGGGAGTCTCTTGCCACTTAAAAATGAACGGTCTTCAAGCTGTCCCAGTGGCACTGCAGGCAATATTTGCTTGGGTCTAATATTGACTTTTGGTTTCTGCCAACAGTTTCAGCTTTTTGTCCTGTCAATACATTCCATGAACATCCTATTCCTGTGTTCGTTTAATTTATTAACTGTTTCAGGGAATGATGTCAAGAAGATGTCAGAATAAGAGGTTCCGACATTCATTCACTTGCAGAAATATCAATGTGAAAAACTTTCGAAACACAGAATTATTTTCCCAAGAGCTAAGGAATCCAAGTGAGAGGCTAAAGCACCTGGTTGGAGCACAAAAATAAGATGGGTTGAAGATCACAGGAAGGATAACTTCACATTAGCAACATCACCTTGTTCCCAAGCCTGGGTAACTCAGCATGGAGATTCGCTTTGCATTAAGGGAGGAATGATATATATACCCACCATTGCCAAAAAACGTAAGAACAGGACTGTTCTAGTAAATTCTAGCACAAGGCCAGACACTGAAACCCCAAGTTTCAGACTGGAACCTGAAAACTCGGTCTCCAGGCTCCCCACTGTGTGCCTATCAACCTCTGCGGTCTCTGGGTCAGGCCACAGACCCCCGGAGCTCCAGGTTCTAAAATGGTCCCCTAACATGTGTACTTCAAACCTAGGCTGGACCTTATGACTCCTGACTCCAAACTCAGCCTATCACAACATCAGACTATCCCTCAGGAACTCAGACTCTAGACCAGTCCCTTTTGATGCAGCTGTTGGGTCTACCTCAGTGGACCCTAATACTAAGATCACTTAAGTAGACTAAGGACCAGACCCATTCTCATAAAGAAAAATACTGTTATATTAGTCAGAGTTCCCATCTCAGGGTATAATATTGGACCCCTACAATTTAAAGGAGAAGAGTTTTAATATGGCTCATGGATTCAGAGAATTCAGTCCATTGTCAGCTAGCCCTAAGGCAGAAGCATCATAATGGAATTGTGTGATGAAGCAAAACTGTTTAATTCATGGCAGATAGAAAATAAAGCTGTGTCAGCACAGTGTCAGAGAAGGAAAGGTGAGGGACCAACCTTAGAACCCAAGATTATGCCTCCATAAACCACACAGACATACCCAAAAGTGTGCTCCACCAATGCCCTGGTCAGATCCCAAAGCCAATCAAGTTAACATTCCACCCTAACTGCCCCACATGTGATCCCTATGTCAAACTGATCCTTGTGGAGTCAAGCTCATAGCCCAACCCAGGGTCAGGTCAACCCTCTAAGACTCAATTAGCTTCAAGCTAGTCTTCACACACATAGGATACTGGAAGCCCCAGGGAACCAAGGCTCCAGCATACCCCTATGGACACAGTCACCAGAACCACCCTTGTGGTTCTTGGGGCCAGACCAAACTGCCTGAGGACTCTAGTTCCAAGCCTTCTCCCAGTCCCCACCAGCTGGTCAACCCAGGATCTTTGGATGGGCTGATCAGTGACTTTCCCTGATGGGAAGGTGCTTAATTCCTCAAATGTCCAGACACCAGCACAAGGCTATAAGGGTGACAATCAGGGAAAAGTAACATCAGAAGAGGAACCAATAAATAACTGACACTAAATAAAGGAAGGCCCACAAACTGCCTAAACAAGAATTCAAAATGATTGTCTTAAAGTAGCTCAGTGAGCTGCAAGTGAATACAGATAAATGACCAAACAAAATCAGGAAAACAATACAAACAAAATAGGCAGTTCAACAAAGACAAAATCAGCAAGATCAGAGGCAGTTCATTTAAAATTACTCAGAAGAACAAAAGGAAAGAAAAAGAAAAGAAGAATGAAGAAAGCCTAACAGACTGATAAGAAACTATCAAAAAAACCAATAAGCTTTCTGAGAGTCCCAGAAGGAGCAGTGAAAGAGAAAGGGCTAAAAGCTTATTTAGAGAAATAATGACAGAAAACTCCCCAAATTTGGTTCCTAAATGTGAAGAGGGAAGTGAACATACAGATTCATGAAGCCCAAAGAAACTCAAATGTACCAAATATAAAAATATCCTTATGAAGACACATTACAATCAAATTTTCAAAAGTCAGAGACACAAATAAATTTGAAAGCATGAGACAACTAACTTGTTACATACAAGGGACTCTGAGATTTTCAGTTCTTAGCAGAAATCTTGCAACCTAGGAAAGAGTCATATGACATATTCAAAGTACACATGGTCCCAAAGTTTCATTTTTCAGTTTTACAATGGTGCAAAACTGATACATATTCCATAAAAACCATACTTCAAATTTTGAATTTTAGTCTTTTCACAAGCTAGCAAGCTTCAACTCCCAGTGCATCATGTGGTCATGAGGGAAAACAATCAACACTTTGCAGTACACTGTATTGTTAAGCAATGATGTATATCAGCTTAAATGCATTTTTACTTAAGATATTTTCAACTTATGATAGACCTATTTTGTGATATAATCCCATTTTAAAATGAAGAGCATCTGTACTG
>RJWT010005565.1:0-30741 GCA_004365215.1 Cuniculus paca | reverse complement strand
AAATGAAATTTTAACTTTATTTGAAATTTTGACCACTGAAATATATCATGATGTAAAATAAGATATCCCTGAGAAAAGATTAAATTGCTCTATTTTTGCTAAAGACTGAAGATGTAGAGCAGCTATAAGACAAGTATAAAAGAAACCTTCCCTAGTTCATTTAAAAAAAAAGAAAATTAATATTTATTATTCCATCCATAGCAACAGCAAAAACAATCCCAGAAGATCTATGCAGGATATAGGTGAGGAAAAGTATAAAATTTCATTGATTATGTCAAATGTTATTTAAATAATTGGCAAGATAACTCATGTGCCTACAGGTAAAATGCAAAATTAAAAAAAAAGTTCATTAAAAATCTCCAGCATTTATTACAATTCATTGGTGGTTAAATAATAAATTATTTGAATTTACATAAGGATTGTAATATTTGCTTGGAAAAGTGGATTAGATAAGCAATGTTGTGAACAGTCACAACCATGAATGAAGTATATGCCCTATTATTTATCAATAAGTACTACAAAGCCACAACAATTAAAAGGATTGGGGCTGGTGCGAGAACTGGTTGACAGGTCAATACAGTGGAGCAACTACCAGTGAAAGAGGGCTCAGTGAATACAGTATATAATGAAGGAAGCAATAAAAATTCAAAAAAGAACTGATAGATTATTCAAGAATTAATGCCCATAAAATTAATAATTTGTAGAAAAATCAAGTTAGAGCCATTCCTTATAGAGTAGTGACAACAGCAGGCACTTAGGACTGTCAGAAGTCAAAACCAACTCCACCATCCACAATTTGTGTAACCTTGGAAAAACAACTCAATCTCTCTGAATTTTGATTTTGTCATAGGTAAAACAGGCTTAATAATAGGATATTATTTGACTAACATAAAGTAATCATATACAACATTTAAATAGTCTTTGGTCAAAATAAATTATCACTAATATTTATCATCAAATATCAAGTTAATTTTAGGTGTATTAAGCTAATATAAAAATAAAACCATAAAATGTTTTATTTTTTATTTCTTATTTTATTTTAAAGAGGATAAAACAGACTAAAACCAAATCAAAACAAACCCGTGTAAGTGATACAGGACTTCAGAACATTACAAAATCAACAATAGTTACCATAATGCCTTTTGATGTCTTTAAAATAGCTGCAGATACCTTCAGACATAGTAAAAATCAAACAGAACGGAATAGAATAGAAACAATAAAAACATGACAATGAATGCAATTAAGGACTTCAAAACAAGCCAGTAGTAAATCCAAAATCATAAAATGTTTATATTTCTGTCTTAATAAATGTAGAAGCAAAAATCCTTGTCAAAATACTAGCAAACCCAGTTTATGTGTACAGTGCATAAAAAATATCATAAACCATGAATTCATTCCAGGGCTGCAAGGATAGTTCAACTATCACATCAGTGTGATATACCACATCAACAGAATGAAGGACAATATCCCTAAGATCATTTCAATAGATTCAGAAAAGTCATTGGAAAAGATTCATATTGTTTTATGATTAAAAATACACTTCAAAAATTAGATCTAAAAGGAGTAAACCTTGATATATCAAAGGTCATGGTTGAAAATCCCACAGCTAACATTGTACTCAAAAGGCAAAAAATGAGAGTTTTCCTGTAGAATCTAGAACAAGACAAGAATAACTAGTCTCACCACTTTTATTTAGTATAGTATTGGAGGTCCAAGTTTGAGTAATTAGGCAAGAGAAAGAAATAAGTGGTTGTTAAGATGGAAGGAAGAAGTTAAATTGTTCCTTCTTACAATAATATGATCTTATGTATAGAAAACTTAAAGTTCCAGTAAAATATTCTTACAATTCACAAGCAAATTCAGCAAAGTTTCAGACCACAAAACCAACATACAAATTAGTAGTGTTTCTACACACTATCACTGAACAGTTTGAAAAATAAGTTGCAACAATAAAACATTTGTTAATTTATTAAACTAAGATGAAACATTTCTGCACTGGAAATGAGAAAACATTGATGAAAGAATTGAAGAAATCACAAATAAATGGAAGGATACTCTACGTTCATGGATTAGAAGAAATAATGTCATTTAAAGTATGCTTAATAACAAAAGCTGTTTACAGAGTCAATACAATGTCTATGAAAATGCCAGTGCCATCCTTCACAGAAAGAAAAATAAAATAGTACTAAGATTTGTGTACAATTTTAGAGTCAAAAGACCATAAATAGTCAAAGCAGTCTTGAGTAAAAATAACGAAGCTGGGAGCATCGCACTGTTGACTTCAAATATACTACACAAATAAACAAAATGGCATGAAACGACGCAAGACAGACATATGAATTTCGCACAAAAAATTTACTCAGGATACTTAAAGACTGAAATGTAAGACCAGAAGCTTTGAAACTACCTAAATAAAGCACAGTGAAAATTCCACAGCAGTGGTGTGCATGGTGATGTTTTTGATCTGACCTCAAAAGCATAGGTAGCAAAGCAAAATCTGACAAATGAAACTGCATCCAACTTTTGTACATCAAAGGAAACAATCACCAGAGTATAAGAAAAATTTTTAAATAATTCCGTTGTAACGGATTAATATCCAAAACATAATAAGCTCAGATAACTCAGTATCGAGAAACAAAAAACTCGATTAAAAATGGGCAAATCTTGAGCAGCCATTTCTGAAAAGAAGACATCCTACGAAAAAATGTTCTAAACCACTAATCATCATGGAAATTCACATCGATCACAATGAGGTATCATTTCACTTCTTTTGTGATGGCCATTATCAAAAAGACAAGAGTTTGTAATAATATAGAGAAAAGCGAATCCTTGCCTAGCATTAGTGGGAATGTAAATTAGCAAAGCTATTATGGAAAACAGCATGGAACTCCCCCCCAAAAAAAAAGAGAAAAAGAAAAAGAGAAGAAAAGAAACAGGGTTACTACATCCAGAAATTCTATTACTAGGTACATACTAAAACTTCATGTTTTTGTAGTGCTATTTATAGCAGCCAAGGTATGATAACAATTTAAGTGTCCACAAATCAAAGAACAGATTTTAAAGTGATATACTATTCAGCCATACCAAGGAAGGAAATTCTGTTATTTGCAGAAACATGGATGAACACAGAGGAGAGGATATTACGTTAAGTGAAATAAGCCACGCACAGAAATACAAATACCACATGATTTCAGTCATACATGAAGTCTAAAAACAAATTGATCTCATTGAAAAAAGTAGAACAACGGTGGTTATCAGAGATTGGAATGGTTGTGGGGAGTGGGTTGGGAAGATACTGGTTACTAGGGAAGCTGAGGCAGGAGGATTTTCGTGAGTTTGAGACCAGCCTGGGCTACAAAATGAGCCGAAGGCCAGCCTAAACTGCACAGTGAGACCCTGTCTCAAAAAGACTGAAAAAAAAAAGTACAAATTTATAGTTAGGAGAAATAACTGCAAGATATTTACTGTACAACTTGATGACTTTAGTTAATGACAACATATTACATTCTTGCATAATGCAAGGAGACTGGATGTTTAATGTTTTCAGGCTAGAATTATGTGGGGTGATGAATGTTGATTTATTAGATTTATATGTACTTAAAGATATCATGCTGTACATGATAAATACATAAAATTTTATGTGACATTTAAAAAAATAAATAAACTTACAAAAACTATTCTCAACTTATCTTGATTTTGAGATGGACTTTTTAATTATAAATGTAGGATAAATATTCACAAAAGTAGATTTGACTATATTTTATTTTTAAATATTAAGATTAAAACAAAGCCAGAATTTCAGTGAGCTACTGTATTTAAACTAAAAATAGATCTTACAAACTAATATGGAAATTGCCAACATTCTAGACAAGTCACAAAAATAAATAAAATGAATACATCAAAATATTCTGTCTTAGTCACTATCTCATTGTTGAGATAAAATACCACACACTTACAAATTAAAGGTGGACACATTTATTATAGCTCACAATATTTAGAGGATTCAGTCTTTAGTCAAACTGAGGCAGGAAGAACATGATGGAAAGGTCGGTTGTAGGAAAACTCCTCATGTCATGGCAGACAAGAAACTGAGGTAGATGGAAACTATAATACCCTTCTAGGCTGCAACTTCCAATGGTCCACCTCTTCAACCAGGTTCCACCTCCTGAGAATATATCAGCTATGAATTTATTAGTCCACTAATCCACCCATCAGTCTAGAGCCCCGTAATCCAGTTACTTTCCAAACACAAGAGACTTTGGTGGGACGTTTCAGATCAAAACCATAACATATTCTAAATGAATATTTGAAACCATGTAAATAAAATAAATCAATGGACAGTGATTTTAAACTACCAAAGTGGCAAAGAGTTTAAAAGAATAAAGCAACAGTCCAAGTGACAAGCTTTGGGGCAGAATATCAATTCAGGATACTGCTGGGAATGGTTGATAACAGTGGACTGTTTTGGAAAGAAATCTACCAACACTTAACAGAAGTCTCAAAAGTTTTTGTAATTTTGGTCACAAATTCTTATTCTTGGACTATTGACCAAGAAAACAAATGCACATTTTCACATAATTATTTTATCATACTACTGTTTATAATAGTTGCCACATTCATGAAAAGGAATATTATTCAATCAAGAGAAAGCATGTCTTTAAATCAAATGGAGTAGTACTGTGCTTTCTTACATTAATAGGTAAAACATTGTGAAAATTATCATGAGGCATTTATACTTGCTTCTACATTTGTATCTATAACTGTATTCATATCTCTACTTATGAAAAGAAGAAAATATACCAATTTTCTTTCTTTAGAAAGGACTACTTATTTTTGTGTTGTACATTTTAAGGGTTTTTATAATAATTAGCATCACTTGTACAATCAGAAAAAAAATAAATATTATTGTAGTATATTTATCTGTTTTGTAAGATAATATTTCATATCTTACATGTAATTGCATGTAACAACTTGTATTTATAAGATTGGTTGTATTTAATCAATTTTGCATGA
Source organism: Cuniculus paca (assembly GCA_004365215.1). Lineage (NCBI taxonomy): Eukaryota > Metazoa > Chordata > Mammalia > Rodentia > Cuniculidae > Cuniculus > Cuniculus paca. Next base: position 25,728 of record RJWT010005565.1, on the reverse strand, counting down.
ATTTAATTACATATTTAGCCTTTGGAAAATTAATACAAGACTTTTTCCTTTGTTTGTTTGGAAAACTTGCATTAGAAGAATAAAACTGAGGTTATGAAATTGCTCTCAAGAACAGCTGGGAACATCATTCAGGGCTGTACTCTGTTTAATGTTCAGTACCCTTTCACAGGAAACTAAAAGAAATATGGGTCTTGGCATATGTTATTTTCTGCATGAAAGCTTACAAAAACCTCTGGTGTATTTCAACTGCGTGAATGATAGGCAATAGCATTTTATTATCTCTTCTATGTAGTTTGGCATTTGATTATATTCAGTTTAGCACTTTATAATATATTGTCTTTGTAATTTCTTCCTCGTATGAACTCTCACTGTATATTTTCATTCAATCTTAGCACCTTCTGTTCCATTTGTTTTTATTCCATTGAGCAAGTTTTGCCTTGTAGTATACTCCATCTCTTTAACCAGGCTAAATTCTACAAAGTCAGGAACTATTCCTTTTTCATTTCTATACCTCCTGGATTTAACCTAGAATGCCTTCCACTTGGAGGTAATTTTTTTTATGTAAATGAATGAGTAAATGATAAATTAATTATTTTACATCTTATATGTCAATTGTTTGGGGTTATTTATTTTGCTAACAAGATTGGAAGCTTCAGGAGGTAAAGCCTAAGGTTTTACATATATTTTTGCACTAAATGGCTGGTAACAAATTCTAAATTATTGCTCCCTGAATCAAATTGTTTAGCCTATTGTTCTTTTTGTTTGTTTGTTTTTGTTTTTTTGTTTTTTGCGGCACCGGGGATTGAACTCACGACCTTGCGCTTGCCAGGCAGGAGCTTAGGCTGCTGAGCTAGATCCCCGGCCCTAGTGTTTTTGAGACAGGGTCTCACTTTGCCATTCAGACTGGCCTTGAGCTCACTTTGTAGCCCAGGCTGGTCTCGAACTCACAACGATCCTCCTGTCTCAGTCTCGCAAGTGCTGAGATTACAGGCATGAGCCACCACGCCCATGTTTAGCCTATTGTTTCGCAGAACAAATTTGCATAGAATTATCTAAATGTGGCTTATGAGCACAACTCTTGTGTAACATTAATCTAAGAACAGGGGTTATGTTAAAATGTCTCTTTTATTTTGTGAATTTTTTTAGTAAATTTTTAATAGTAACTCATCATAAGTGTTTGGTACCACTTTCACTGACTACTTCTAAATACTTGATGAGCACACATATGCTAGGCATCCTTCTAACTGACAAAATAGACAAAAATCTCTCCCTTCATCAAGCTTGCATTCTAGGGATGAGGATGTGTCTACCAAACTCAAGGGCCTGACTTCAATCCCTAGTCCTGTAAAAAAGAAAAGAAAAAAAAAAGTTGAAGAAAGAAGACAAAATAAGTGAAACATGTTAGGTGCCAATCAATGCAAGGTTGAGAAACAGCATATATCTGGAAAAACAGATTCATTGAAAAAGTGTTGCTTTAGTAAAGATTTGAAGGAGGGTGAAGGAATAGCCATTATGGGATCTGGGAAAGAGAATTCTAGACAGCAGTTAGAGTAAAGCATGACATACAGGGCAGTGAAGGGGGCATATTTAAAGTAAAGGAACCAAAGAAGGGGCCAGTTAGATCTGCACCATAAGGATGACGTTTGTTCCTAACTTCATAAAGTCATGGTGAGGTTTGATAGATCTTTTGCAAATGGAAAGAAGTCTACAGAGGGGCTGAAAGGGAAGGAAATAAGAGGAGGGCAACAGGGATGTAAAAAGATCTGAGATGTGTTAAGTATGTGCACCAACTCACCACAATGAATGTACTCATTGCGTACAGCAAACATGTACTGATAAACATAAAAAATAAATCATAATGCGCTTAGCATAATACCTTGCATGTATCAAATAATTGATAACATCTTTTATCATCATTATGAGATTGTGTGAGATAGACTTAGAATATTGCTAGACAAAGGACCACAAATTGATTCTTTTTTTTAGATTTGACATTTCCACACCATCTATCTAGGAGAAACCTACCTAATGCTAGTGCATTATTTTCTTGCATACATACTTGCCGCAGATTCTTCTCTCTGGTAGGCAAAACGTTATTCATATTCCTAAATAAACCGGCTATGAATGTTGGCCATAGGTAAATGAGTTGGGGAGTTTGAGTTGCCTTCTGTAAAGGCCTAGAGATTTGACATCAGATTGTTCACCTGGCTTTTCATGCAAAGCTACAGAGTTGGGATGAAAACCCTCCTGGTCAGAACCTAGTGTTCCACACTCCCTTGGCAAGGATTATGCTCATTCTCATAGGCATTAGGTCTCACAGACAAGCTTAGTATGAGCCAAGTTCCCCTAATGGATGTGCTGGAAAGAGCTCAGTGATGCTGAGTCAAGAATGTAATTTCAGTTGTGCCGACAGGAAACAAATTGGTCGTTTTGGCCCACAATCCTGGATCCCAAGCAGCCATTCCCTATCAGGGGAGACTTTCCTGCATGATGCAGTTGAATTCTCAAGTGGCCCTAGATGTGGAGTCTTAATTTAAATTTGCTATTAATCCCTTGAGTATATTTTCAAATAGTTGTTATACCTTCTTAAATGTGATGATAGTAAAAATGCGATGATAATAAAAATGGGATGATAGTAAAAAGGTGATGATAGTAAAAATGGGATGATAGTAAAAAGGTGATGATAGTAAAAATGGGATGATAGTGTAGTATGTATTGTTGTGTGTGTGACCCTTAGTGATTTTTTTCCTTTTTTTTAAATTAAAAATGCCAATTATCTTGCATTTGGGAACAGACAGAGAGTAGAAGCATTCCTAGGCTCTCCTAGAATAGTTTGCCTGCCAAAGACTGCTGAGATGAACAGTTTAGAGACTTAGAAAAGTTTGTTTCCTAAGCAAGCAGCAGAAAATAGAGTAGAAAATCAATTTCTGAAATCAAAATTAAGTACCATGGTTAAGTCTATTTCTATAACACAACTAAACTAAATAAATGGAAAAATAGAATTGATTGAGTTTTCTTAAATTCTATATTGATGTATTTGCAATGCCAGACAGAAACATATACCCAAAAATATATTGTTAATACTTTTACAGTGAAAGAACTTAAGGTAGCTTTGCTTTTAATGCAAATGGCATTGGATGTTTTTAAAAATACTTTCAGTCATCTTTAGTATATTTTACTTTTTAATAAAGTGTAGGTCCCAGGTGAGAATTCAAACTCATCACTTCTGCTTCTGATATATTGAGAGGTTTGTAAATGACTAGGGTAAGCTTTCGTGATTTCCAGACTGTTACAGTCACAAAATAATTTAGTGTCAATACTGCAGTAGCAATTCAATTTTCTACTTTGCCAATTTTTTTTATCAAAAAATTGCATTGTTACTAAAGGTTAATGATGGCAAAAGTGAACAAGTGTGAAATTTCATCAGGAAAATTGCCGTAGGTGAGAGATAAAAGAACAAAAGATGGGTAGAAATGGAATGAAAAGAGAAATAGAAGTTATTGGCTAAACTGTCCTAGTTTTTGCTTCTTTTCTTCATTACTTTATGTTTAATTTTTATGAAATAATTGTTTTTTAAAAAACTTTCCCATTTTATGAAAACAAAATAATTCAGGTTTGAATGTCAAGTGACTATATTTTTGTTCTAAGAACTTTATTAAAGTATAATTGACATACAATAAATTGCATATATTTATAGTGTACAATTTCATAGATTTTGATATATGTCTGTAATTGTAAAATTACCACCACAATCAAGATGATGAGCATATCTATCTTACCCTAAAGTTTCATCATGCTTTTTTCTAAACCTTTTTTTCTCTCACCCTGTCCATAGTGGTGGTCAGTCACTGATGAGTTTTCTGTGACTATAGATTTACCTACATTTTCTATCAAAGGAATCAAATAATAAATATGTGGGGGTTTTTTTTGGTCTGGCTTCACTCAGCCTGCTTGTATTTGAGAATTCATCTGTGTGCCTTTGTTCAGTCCTTTTTATTACTTAATAGTATTTCATCTTATGACTATAACACCGTTTATTTGTTTCTCTGTTTATAGACATTTGGGATTTTCCAGTTTTATGTTACTTTACATAAAGCTGTAATGAAGATTTGTATAAAAACTTCAAATGAACATACATTTTCATTTCTCTTGGATAAATGCCTCAGAGTGGACTTGCTGGGTCATGTTGTAAGCATGCATTTATTTATTTATTTATTTATTTATTTATTTTGGTGCTGGGGATCGAACTCGCGACCTTGCACTTGCCAAGCAGGCACTTAAACCACTGAGCTAAATCCCTGTCCCCTGTAGGCATATATTTAACTTTAGGAAAATACCAAACATTTCCAAAGTGATTGCCTTATTTTCCAGTGCTAAAATGGTTGTTCCGTTCGACATTTACATTCTTTCGCTTACAGAGTGGACATTTTTCTGAATTCAGTTGATAGTAAGAACATATTCCTTTCTTCTAAATTGACACCCATGCCCTTTATAAGGATAGCTCCCAGATTTATTCCTTTATTTTCTTTCTTTTTTAGTGTCTTTCCATCTTTCTCTGGAGCTGCAACTCTTCAGTTCTTACTGCTTGCTCATTAATCATTTAGTTAAGTGGTTCTTTTGTGAGACTACACATGGGGCACCTTATAGAGGTGCCTGGAATCATTCTTCCTGATTCTCTTTCTCTTTGGGCCACCTGGAGTAGGCTTGCCTCTATATGACCTGTCAATCATGTATAAAATCTTTCATTCTTTTCATCTCCACTAAGGGGATTTACACAAAGATTTCACTAAATATCAAGGTAGGTAACAGAGGAAATGAGCACAGAGTGTAAGGCCCAGCACAGCTAGCATACTCACATAAGTTGGCCCCAAAGGAAAAGGACATATCATTTGATAGACTCCATAACCTCACTTGGGGTTGGGAGCAGGACTTCTGAATCAATCTTTTATTTGTATTCAGATGGTACCATTGTTGGTTGAATGACTTCTAGAAAATTAATTTCTTTGAGGCTACTTATGTGTAGAATGATAACAAAAATAGCCACATCACAGAATTCTCTGAAAATTAAATAAAATGAGTAATTATTTAATTAAAATTTCATGAATGTGAGATTTAGTAAGCATCTTACTTGCATAAATTTTGGTATCCATAATACAAGCCTCAAATATCTGTATGCCAACATTTGAGCCCTACGAGGTCTTGTAATACACTGATCCTATCATCTTTCCTCTGTTTCTCATGAATCTTTTAGCCTTACTGCACTTTCCAACCCATTCAAATCCTATGCAAACTCATTGTAATCATCACTTCAATTGCATAGACTTAACTTTTTGAGACCTTCTTTTATTCTGTGTTCTTATAGAGTTCATACTTCAGTAAGGAAATGTATATTTAAAAAGATACTTGTGAATATTGAGAGATTCAAGAACTTGTCCTTTCAGCTTTTCCTCTACCTTAACCAGTGATCAAGACTTGAAATACTATTTAGATGCCAGTTTTTTCTTTCAAGTCTTGACTTACATCTCAAGCAGCTTACTCACGATCTCTACTTGGATGTCTAAAAGACATCTCTAAGAGGACTTGCTTAGGAATTCACATTTTTCCCCCTGCAGTACTTGCTCTTTCCGGAGCCTTTACTTCTGGTTTCTCAAGGCCATAGAGTTTGGAGCCATCCTGCTGCCTCTCTCACAGAGTACATTCAATGCAGCAAGACAATTTGTTTGCTGTGCTTTTACAATATGTCCAAAACTCAACCACTATTTTTTTCCACTTTGACTAGATTGATCTAAGGTACCACTTCTTTTGCCTTGATAGTTGTAATAGTTCTTAAGCATTTTCCCTGCTCTCAGTCTTGACCTACTATAGTCATAATTTTCTAAAAAATGACAAGAACTTTCTTATTCAAACGTTAGTCATATCATGTTATGATTCTGAAATCGCTTCCCATCGCATTCACAAGAAAAGTCAAAGTGCCCTCAGTAGCTTTTGAGGGCCCCAGATCTGCTTACCACACTCCTGCCTTCACCACTTTATCACTCTGACCTTATCTTGTACCATGTTCCTTCTCATTCTGCATCAGCCACACTGGCCTTGTATGTATGTACGTATGTATGTATGTATGTATGTATGTATGTATTATTTATTTATTTTGGTACTGGGAATCGAACTCACGACCTCGCACTTGCCCGGCAAGTACTATGCTGCTGAACTATATCCCAGCCCAACACTGGCCCCTTTACAGCCTTCAAGCATGCCATTCATAGCCCCTCATTAAGCCTTCACACAGAATGTTCTCTCCCCAGATCTCCTTCTAGTTTATTCTTGTTTCCGTAGGATATTTACTCAGAAGTTACTTTTTCAATGAGCTTTATCTTAACCTATCAAAAAATTAGCCATATCCACCACTTTTACATACCTGTCCGATTTTTCTCTTTACCTTGTAACACTGCTTAATAGAGTGTATTTTGCTATTTACTTGACTGTCTTTTCTCTACACTAAAATGTAGATTCCATAAGATAAGGATGATCATATAATCCTTACTGTTCCATTCCAGGTGTAGCATTAACTGAAGATATCTAAAATTATACACCATGATCCCTTTCATTTTTCACAGAGATGAGAAATTTCCTAAGGCACAGGTTAAATCTCTGAATTAATGAGAAATAGGTATGTCAAGTGATTTCCAGCAATACTTCCACATTTTACAAACAAAAACACTGATCGACTTTAGGAAAGTTTATGAAGAAAATTCACAAACTTCACTTGGAAGCTGTTAACCATAAAGAAGAATCAGCAGAAAGAATTAAATCTCTACAAAATGTATTTGGTGAAAGTTTCATTGACAAGATGTATGATAAGAACCTAAAATGATTAAAGAGACAAGGGAAAAAAGAAAAATGATACTGAAATAAGAGGGTACTCTAAATCAAATTCTCCCTTTGGACTCAAATCTATAACTGCTTTTGAATCCTTGTTCTCAGCCTATAAAGCACGTGTGAAATTTTACAATTTTATTTTCTCAGTTACTCCTACCTCTATTTATGTCTCCTTTTTGGAGCGCTTATTCTGCACTAGGTACTTGTTGGCAATAGAAGGTATAATGGTGAAAGACATGCATGGTCCCTACTTTCATGGAATGTCCCACAAGTAAGGCAAATTATATCTATATCTATTTGTCTATCTATCTAGACATACATAGTTGATTATAAATTTAAGGAGTGTACAGAGGAATGTGCTAAGGAATATGCGAAGAGAGTGAAACTGGGATTGGTGTCTACTCTAGAATGTCAAAATAGAGTGATTCTTTCATTATTGCTTGCCTTTGTTTCTATCACCTCCACCCTAATGAGCACCTCATTATCTGTGCTACTGCTTTCAATCTTCCTAATCTCTAATTCTAAACATGTTTGTCACAATTAAACGTTTATTGGCATTACCTAATGGCAGAATGGCTATAGCCTTTCTGTCTAATTTTCTATTCTTCCTAAAATAAATTTTGTATTTTACAACCTTTATCTTTTTGCTTGTACCATTTTTCTAGCAAAACAAAACAAAGTACTTCTTGTTCTGATTGATTTTCTAGGCCTAACTCAAATGTCCCCTTTTGTAGGAAGCCTGTCTTCACCACTCCACCACGTGGGCTAATGTTATCGGAACTAGTAACACTTGATCCTTTATTTTCTAGTGTAAGCCACTGTGTGAGCATCTCTTGTACTGTTACACTATGTTTTAAAGATAAACTATACTGAGGGTCAGACACTTTAAAGCAAGAAAGGGACAGATTACTATTCAGAGCCTAATTCTTCTAGTCAAATGGCCTTGAATAAGTTACTTAAGATTTTTGGAATTTATTTCCTTGGTCTGTAAAAGGAAAATATATTCAATGTACAGATATTTTTGTGAGGATTAAATGAGATGAGAGACTTACCTTTAGAAAATGTGTGATATACTTAAGTTGGTATGGCAAACACTTTCAAAAAATACATTTAATTCAATACAAGCTAATGAAAATGTAAGGAATATAAACCATCAATTATTTTTTTCAATTAGACTTTAATATTTACATTTTATTTTTATGTTTTAAATTATTTAAATTATATTATTTATATGCTTTATTATTTAAGGGAATTGATTCCTTTTTTTATACCAATGGTAACAAGTTTTCTTTTAAAATAAATTTATTTTAAAATAGCAAATGACACTTTAAAAACTATACAATAATAGAGGTAGTATTTAAGTATGTCAAAAATAGGTGATATTAGATAAATACTGATATAATGCATGTTAAGTACTTTAATGAGCAAGATATTTTCTGCATCTCTAAGGCAAGATATTTTAATTTTATGTAAAGTTGCCTAAAGTAAAGAAGCTATCTTACAGAGCGCAACTAGTTCAGCAGTCTTCTTCCCCTTTGCTCTCTATTCAAGCAGGGAGTATCCAACACTAAAACACTATTACACGATGTTTTTAACTGGTTATATTTTTTAAGCTAAAGAGAAGTTACAATTAATATCGAGAATATTTTCAGTAACACTATCTGTGGTTGACATTTGCGATGAAGATTTCAGCAGCTGCTGTTTCTGTTTTATGTAGGTGGCAGGATGGAAAATGGAATGGCTTGTGTGCTTTCATCAGTGGGTCTCATTTTTAAGGAATTGAAAGAGTTTACTTATTTAATTATGTATTAGTTTTATTTATTAAATTTTGCAAAATAGCACCAAAACCTATGAAAGAGGAGAAATAACAAAATGAAAAATTTAACATCTTAGAGACCATATAGCAACAAGTGTCAGTGATTTACTTTTAGAAATGAAGCTTTTGAACCACTTAGAATCTTTCAGTGACTGACTTATTTCCTATAGTATAATGATTTGTATAAGATAAAAAATTATTCTGTAACTTCAATTGTGCAACTTAGGATCCTTGAAACTCCCACAGGAATGGAGATCATCCTAAAGAAATGTGCAGAATAAGAATGTACAGTAACACAGAGAAACAGTCAGCCATGAACCAGCAGGACCAGTCCTCAAGAAAATTAGGGAATAAGAGTACAGTATCAGGTAAAGATAGCAAGGGTATGTTCTTATTTAAAGCACCAATAAAGAATAATAAAAATCATAATACAAGAACAAAATACCAGAATACAAGAATACAAGACTAGGAAGATTTAAAAAGAAATATATATATATATATTTAAAATATTATTTGATATTATTTAAATAGCTAAATACTATAAGTTAAAATTTAAGACAACACTAGAAATCTGAAATATTAATTAGATCTGAGGATATAAGTGAGATATCATCAAAAGGAAGATGAAGCAAAATAAATTGTATAGGAAGCCATAGGACAAGTAGAATGAAAGAGTTTAGATAAAGAAAATATTAATAAAGAAGGATAACTAGTAGAAGAATTAATGACTGACACTTTTCTAATAAAAAAATCAGATTAAAAACCTTAATGATTTTCCAACAGAACATTTTTGAAAGAAAATTTGTAATAAAACTGAAGCTCAACAAAGACAAAAAATTACTTAAATTGTAGAAAGACATATTTCCTACAACATAACTATTAGCTTGACAGCAGATAACTCATTGTAAAAACTGATGCCAGAAGACAATGTGGTATAATGTCTTCAAAATACTGAGGGAAAAATCATTGTCAGTCTAGAAATATCTATCTATATTTTCATTCAAAATCTAAGGAGAATATAGATAGTTCAGGTAAATATTAAAAGACAATGCTTAACTATCACAGATTTCTGCTGAAAGACATAAACCAGTGTTCATTTACAAGAAGGAATTTTAATCCAGAAAGACATATAGTGGTAAAACTGAGAAAATAAACTGATGTAATCTGGGAGTTATTATGAATAAACTTTAATTGTAAAAAAAAGTTCATAATGATGGTGACAATGGCAATGTGACTGGAACTACATCAAGATGGAATTAATATACTCTAAAAATAATAGCATGGAATATTGTGGATGGTAGTTAAGAGATCAGTTGTACAAATTTATAAAAATTAATTTGAAAAGTTAAATGAAAAATGTATTGTCTATCAATATTTACAGTAAAGCATAGTTACTGCTGTACTGTTACAGATAAATAAAGCAGGACAATAAAAGAGAGCCTAGTACATAATTATTTGTGTACACATATGACCTGTACCTATGACCTTAGGGTATTAAAAGTCAAAGGAAAGAAGTACCATTCTTATGTAACAAATAACAAAAGAAACCTGACCATACATATAGGGAAAAATAAATTCCTATCTTTTGTGTAAAAACAATAAACAACTTGAAGTGTTTATGAAAGCAAGACTTTAAATTGCCTTGAAGATATAAGATATATTTATGAACTTATAGAAGCAAACATTTTTAAGATACAAAAATGCACAAACATAAAAGAATGCATGGGTAAATTTCAACACATTTAAATATTCATGAAAGTTCTGTATAATAAAATGTGAACTATTTTAAAAGACCAGTTAAAGACTGGGAGCGGATATATTTAAAGGCTTATTAACAAAGAACTAATGTCTAAAGTACCTCCACAAACGAATAAGGAAAATATATCTCTATTCAAAAATGGACAACAGCTATGGACAGAAAGAAGTTCAAATAGCCAATGTACACATGAATATATATACTGTCCCTAATAATCACCAATACTGTACTGTGTCGTCTAGAAGATGGGAGTCAAACTGTTAATAATAAAAATTGGGAGCAACTTGTAGTTAATTCAATTTAAAATGGATATATCTTATGATTGATCAATTACATGTGCTTGAGAATATTAAACATTAATTTGAGATGAATTATAGTGAGGTGAGGAGAGGAGTTCTAACTATGTTGTGAAGTCTATTTGTTAAAAAGTAATATGAATCAAATATACAAAATATTAAATTGTATCAATCTGGGTGATAGAAACTTTGGGGTTATATTATTTTATATTCTAGATACCTGAATGTGTTATAATTAAACATTTAAAAGAAATGGTAAGTCAGACATTCAAGTGTCAAATAATTAATTTTGATGATTTTAAGAACAGAAAAAAATTTTATAATTTGAATCAGTGGGCTTATTATTTAAAGCAACTGAAAGTGTTTTTCTTGTACTTATACACAACTGGTTGTCTTTTTTGAGCAGAAAAAAATTTGCAACTGTGCATATAATTTTTAGCACACACTAAAATATATATGTATTTCTCATTTTCTATTGTTCACAGGGATAAACCATGAAAGGAGATTTATCTATTTCTTTGCCTTTTCATATACATTGGCATTATTTATTACCTTTATATCATCATTAAAAAGACAAAACTACTCAGGATTTTTCTTTCTGTATTCCCAAATTATTTTTATACATCTCTTAGAATGCCTTTCTGCATTGAAATTTGTATACATTACATCTATGTTCCTAATGATACAAGGTTCTATGAGAGGGGACATTGTGGTTTCTTCACTTAGACATCCTTAGCTTTTGACATGTAGCACAAACTCAATAAATTTATGGAGAAAAGTCATTTGCCTTTTTGATTGGACAGGTAATAATATGAATGTATTGTGTATATGAATCACATGATACATTATTTTTGTCTTTCCTTTTCTACTACTCTATACTGAGGTAGCTAGCATCAACACCTTGCCATTTCCATAAATTAAAATTAAATATTATTTGTATTCTTTTACTCATAAGTTCATATTAACTGCATAATGTCAGATGTTAGCTACAGGCTATCAAATATGCCTATCGAATATGCAAATAAACCAAATAGAAATTCTTACATGAGTTTGATTTTATATATTAACGTATTTGCATCTTACCATGCATTTTCCTTGGTCTATATTCAACTGTGAACTACCTTTTCAAGCTACCAGATGTAAGTTTTAAAAGTTTAATTTTTTCCTGTTTAAAAATAATCATGTCGATATATTTAGATGTGCTAGGCAGAAATTGTAGTTGTACAATACTTGGTGATCTAATTTAAATGTTACACTTACCTTGAGAATTCAGAGGAGACTCACATAGTATGTGTGCTGAGGCATAAACTCAAAGATGCTTAAAAGGATTAATGTTGCATCTCAAACTCAGCTGCACTGGTAGACTTCTGTCTATGAGAGGTATTAAAGATGAAATTATAAAGGGAAAGGTCTGTCCGGGTGCTGATCATGTACAGATGGAAAGTGTCTGAAAAATTTGTTTTCCTTACACAGCAGAGCTGGAAAAGTTATTTATCTTAATCAGCGGAGCAATGAGTAGAGGCTATTAGAAAGGAGTAACTGTAGGCAGCAACCGTCCTCTTTGTGGCAGGTACATCTGCTCACAGGCAGCTCAAGAAAGATGGTTGTATAGATATGGCAGTGACTTCATCAAGTGATTTTATATCCATCTTTTGAACAACTTTTACAACTGAAAGTTTATAGATACTCTCCTAGTGACCCTTCTAATGTTTTGTTGTTCTGAAATTTTTCTACTTTGTCACAGACAAGTGTGAAAAAGTATATTTTGAATGGCTACATTTTGCTATTTGTATAACACAATCATGCGTTTTCACTAAAAATGCTCTGTTCTCTCCCTTTCCTAACCCCTACTGCCTAGTTAAGAACCAATGGTCATTGTTATTTTTTAAGTTGTATCTTAGCTGGTATGCTTGATTTATTTCCCAAAGAATTCCATCCTGAAAAGGTCTATAAAAACTTTTGGTTAGGTGTGTGAAGGAGGCCACTAGAGGTTCGGCATTAAAAAAGAAAATCAATCAACACAATATACCAACATCAGAGATATCTTCAAGCTTCAATTTTCATGATTTAGAAGATCTTAATTTTTGAAAATAATTCAAAAATTATTTCATGATCCTAGTAAAGCAAATTAACAATATTTGCTTCTCTTTATGGCATCACTGGTTTAAAACTTAAATATTTTCTGTCTCCCATTTTTATTCTCTGATTCCATCTTAAAATGTTAGAAACAGAACTTCCTACTCATTAATTAATCCTTTATCCACATGTATGCTGTACTTCACTCTGTTTGTTGAATATTCTTTTAACTTCAACATGGCTTGGACAAACTTGTGTGCAGAAATAATGAGTACCTTCAGCATTACAGTAATACTGGGTAAGCTGTCGTCCTGCTGAGTAGCTCTTTGAAACCTAAGCAGGAGTTGTCATGTATTTATTTGTTGTATTCCTGTGGTACTTTTCCTCAAGAGTACAGGGTGTAACATGGAAAACTTTGCACAGAGGTTGTCTAAGGGTGTCAAAAGGAAATGAAAGGAAAGTAGTACTTATCAGTAGTGAGAACAAAGAGCAAAAGAAATAGCTAGTGGTAAAATCAAACCCTGAGTATCAGTCAGGCACCCCAAAGAAGGTAGAAGGAGCCTATCCCAAGGGTGCTACTGTTGGCTTTTCAGAACCCTGAACTATTTTACCACAAAATATGTTCCTGGTGTGCAATAAAGATTTTTTGTTCAGTATACATATGAAGACTCACAATCAGAATCATAGAGTAATAAGACAAGAAGGGACCTTAAAAATCATGTACCCAGTTCTCTTAATTTATAGATGAGGGAAATCAAGCTTGGAAAGAACAAGAGAACAAGTTAGATGCAAAGTCAAAGTCAGAAATCAAATTGTTGATTTATTCCACAAACACCCATTGATTGCATTTTGCTCAGCAGTGTTCTAGGCACAGGATTACTTCAGTGAGCAATATGGGTATGGGGTCTGACTACCAGCAGCCTAACCCATCCCACACTGTCTCTTCTACTTTATTTGCCTAAGAGACATAGAATATACTTTATAGTATAACTTTTTAGTTGACTCCAGATTCAGCCTTTTTGAGAGGTGGTTCTCAAGTGACTTTGAGAGAAGACAGCTTTTTTCCAATTTCTGCAACTGTGTTGACATTCTTGAATCCCATACATGTTCATAAGGCTCTTCGGTCAATCAGCTGGAAAGCATTTACTGAACTGAGTCTAGTCTATGTGTCCCTGTGAGACAGGGTTTTTTTCCTTACAGGAACAGTTGATTTTTTGTCCTTTAGTTGGACACTTATTCTCAAAGTGTTTAAATATTATCTCACATTGGAGGAAACTTGTGTCTCTTAAAATTGACTTTACCTTAAAAATGCCTCACTATCAGTCTAAACTCTAATAAATATAATTGGAGTTAGAAATACTAATGTTAGGATCAAATGTGACAGCCGGGGCTATAGCTCAGTGGCACAGCGCCTGCCTGGCAAGCGTGAAGCCCTGAGTTTGATTTCTGGTACCAAAATAAATAAATAAATAAACACATTGTGAAAATTCTTCAAAGAAATGTGCCTAAGAGCTTCCATAAATGTACCTCCCCAAAGGTGATATTACAATCGTCCATTTAACACTGGGTGTCACTGCAAGAAAACCTGGGGTGAGAAAGAGAGAGAGAAGACTGCTCTATTTTAGTTTAAAGGTAGCTTTTAAGTTCCATGCTGAAAATCCTTGCTATAAAAGTGACTTCAGTTCTTTCAGAGGTAAAGCCAATGATTATGAAAACTAAGGACCTTCACTCAGGCATTTGGAAGGATACTCCTACTGCCAACTTTGCCCTTTGTCCCAGATCAGTCTCTCAAGAAAGAAAGTGTTTCTCTTCCACGCTGTGGCTTGTGGGCAGAGATGTGACTTTCCTTGGACCAAATGTATGGAGGAGGGGGCAAGGCGCAGATGGTTACGTTTCCAGGCACCCTAATAGTCGTTCTGGAGGGTTCATGTGGGATTCGGGCTGCAGGGACACCTGTTTGTGCCTGCAGGACCAGATCCATGGTGGCTCTGCCTTCCCCCGTTCCTGGCAGCTCCTGCATTGGCTGATTTACCTGCGAGGCAGTGTGTGGATCTGTCTTTACACGGCCACTGCCGCCGTCACGTACTGGCAAGACAGGGAAGCCAAGCGGAGTAGGACTGCCGGAGCTGGAGGTGAGCTGCCCCTCGGATGGCCTGACTGCAGCTTCCTTTTCTCCTGACACACATGGAGTTTAGTGGTGAAGGTGCCGAACAACTGCAGAAGGATACTTAGCCAAACTGGATGTGTGTGAGCTGGCTGCAAAGGCAGCAGCACCGCCTTACCCGGACCTCCTGCTGGCAGGATGTAAATATACCTGCAGACTGGCCAAACAGGACTGCCTTCCCCCAAGCCCTCCCTCCTCCCACCCTCTCCCTCAGCTAACCAGCATGAGAGGCACCGGGAAAGCAACAGCCTGCAAGTGACAGCTCCAGCCTGAATCCGCTCTGTCTGAGCCGAGGTGGGAAGTTGATTGTGCGGCAGCTTCATTGTGAATTCCTTCTCTTGGCATCGCTATGTTCGCCTCTATCTGGTATGCCAAGAAGCTGGGTCGCAGGTTTGTGCACAATGCCAGGAAGGCGAAATCAGAGAAGGTATGAAATGAGTGGGGATGAAGGTTGCCTTTCCGATTTGCCAACTGCCTGCTCTGGACTGTTTGAGTACAGACAGACGCAGTCTTTAATAGCTTGGGATGGAACTCTGCTTCTCACTGAGAATGTGGTCCAGGCCACTTAGAGAAGGGGTAACTCTTAAAGCTAGCTCACTGAGGAGAGGAGCATTTAGGGTTAACCAGGATCATTGTCTCCTCCAAATATTTGGTGGAATCATCAATTATTGGAATCATCAGTAGACCGTTTCAACAGAGACTTAATAGTCCTGTAGATTATATAGGATGAAAGCATTTGAGCTAGCTGTAATTTTTGCTTGTTCAGGGAGCTCTTTAGTAAACTTGTTGCTGTACTGCATTATTTTTATTACTGTGATCTTTGGTTCTAAAGGGGCATTATTAATACCTGAGCTTTTCTGTAGTGCATATGTTCCAGCCTGTGTCCTAGGAACACATATTTGAGGCTTTCACTACCAGTGACCAGACCTCACAGGAATACTTGATATTTTTTCAAATCAAAATAAGCATGTGAAAAGTGTTCATAAGTAATAATTATAGTTTGGTAGTCTTAGCTACTTAGAGAATGGTTTCCACTTCTTTTATTCAACTTGACCAGATTTTTCCAGAAAACCCCTGTGCTGATTAACCTCATCAGTTGTATTTTTCTAAAAAATTAAAATGGCCTTAAGTTTTGAGGTACATGACGAGCTTGGTTATAACAGAGGATAGTAAGTTATATCTGTCATTTTTCCAGTGCTTTCTAAAGCACTAGTCAACTTTTCATGTTCAGGAAATCAGTATCTAATTTGATAGATGTAGTGGAAACTTCCAAATGTAACAAAATGTTGTGAAACTATGATTTTTTATATTACTCAGAGGGTGTATCTTTAGCCCAGTCTCCATTCTACCCTATATGTACTTATGAGACTGATCCTGAACTGGCTCTTGATTTCTGTGGCCAGTCCTTTCTCCCAACTGCAAAGATGCTTTCACTTTAACTTGCTATTCATTCCTTCAGAGTGGGAATGTTAATGAAATCAACAAAAATCTTGTGATGAACTAAGAGATGATTATCTGTAGTGTGAAAAGAGAAAATATCACTGAAGACCTGATTCTAGGGCTGTGGTCTTTTAGAATGTTCAGATCTTATAGTTGTGGAATGATAACTGACTTGGTATTTAATGGCATTTTTAGTGAAAGAGGGGGAGGAGTGGGTGAGAGTAGAATTGGTCCCTTCCCCTTTGATGTATCACAGATGAAATGACTGTAAACCTATCATGTTCCAACTGCTCATATATATTGAAAAAACTGGCTGTGTGAGTTTTTTGTAGCTGTTTGCAAATGAAGCAATTTTTAAGAAAAGACCTCCAAATATGCCTTGTATTAGAGCAAATGTTTTGAAAAAGTGCTTTGTCCTATAAAATTATAGGTTGTATGGAAGAGAGGACTGTCAGGAACCACATTGGCTCTGAAAGTCACTGGGAAGTAATGTTTTATGTCAAATTAGTATGCAAAGTAAAGTTGACTCTCCCAGTGCCACTCAATGTAGACTTAGGCTCCAATGTGGGAAACAGCAGCCGTATGAAATTCAGTGTGTAGAACGTAAAAGGATATTAACCCAAATGGGGACACAGCCTTCTGCTCCTTGAGTGTGGGAAGAAGCTGGTAAGGAGCCTCTAGTGCTTCCCTTCATTTATGTGAAAGCTAATGCTTAGAACATGTAATAAGAAACAAAAGGTGAGGTTAAGGATTTTTAAATCTTTATGTATTTTACTTAGAGAGTAAGGTGCATTTACATCAGGAAATCAGCATTACAGAACTGAAGTTTCTCTCTCAGAGTGATAAAGACTGAAGGAGGAAAATTAACTACAATGTCCTGTGGTAGCCAAGATTGCTGGGAGGAGCTAATTTTGAATAGTACTTGATAACAAATGTAAAAATAGCATTTTTTTTTTCATGGAATGAAAAGGTGCTGATAACTAACATAAAAAGAGCGTATTTTTTTCTGTAAAATTTGTATTCACAGAGTTTCAGGAATAAAATAAAAAGTGTACTACTTTGAAAAATGTGGGCACTCCATCAATGCTTAGTGAGTGGAAATAATTCATTCTGACTACTAATTTTATCACATGGCTTATTTAAACCTACTATTGTGAATTAATATTTTTGTCTAAGAATTCAGTAATATACTTTGAGGAGGCAGTTAACAGTACCACAAGCTGAATTAAATCATAAATTATTCCTGTGACATCAGATATTATATAGTTGCAAACATGGTAAGGGGGTATAAAATGCTGCTAAACATATTTTGTATTGGTTTATCAAATGGAGAAAGCTGTAGAAAGTAAAATTATTATTTTTATTTAGAAAATGACTAGTAAGTTGAAATAACTATTGATAAATTCAGAGCATGTGTAGCAATTGAGAGATAAATCTGTATCATTGAAAATGTTTCAGATGTTAGTACCCTATATTGGCTTTGACTCTTCCCTCTCCTAATAATACAGCCTGCCCCCATCAGAGCCCTTTGTTCCCATTTTAACATTCAGATATGATCTGTGAAGTACTTTGCTTATGGGTTAAGGTTCATTGAGAAGCTAATTGATAATACGCAAGTCTATATACCATCCTAAATACACAATTTGCCTTATTTCTGGTGGCCTGGTCTACTGGTCAACTAACGTCAGCAGAACTCAAAAGCATTGTATTATGTCCATCAAAATGATCACAACAATATTAACATTAGCTTCTGTTTATACACATTATGTGTTAGTTGCTTAATATATAAAATTTAGTTTAATCTTCACAGCAAACCTATTAAGCATGTTATTTTTCTTAAATCCTACAGAAAATAGTAGCTAGGCCAATGTCACAGAACTAATAGTAACTATCATTGTTGGGATTTGAACACAAATCAGGCACAGCTATTTTAAAACTGTCTTCTTAGATCTATAGTATTCTTTTCCATTCACTCATAATTCTCCTGGATCCCATAAACTGGTCTTATCTAAAAAAGATTAACCATTTCTATTTATCTTACCCTTCTCTTTTATCCTAGAACTCCAAAATCATGAGGTTTATAGAATCAAAGTTTCTGACTGTGTAATCCAACCACCTTGTTCCAGATAAGACTATACTAAAACTATCTTGAATAGACAATTGTCTGTCTGTTGTTAAAGATTTATATTCTTTGTCCTTTCCAGTTGGATAAATGTTGCAAAGTATTGTATTTGTATCTATTATTCCCTTCAAATGTCTTGTTATTGCCTAAACATTACCATTTGTATTCCCTGCATTATTGCTATGGGATCCAAAGATGTCTTTCATCAAAGAGGACCTAAATTTTTGGTAATTATAGATGTGCTTTCTCTTTGAAATGAGCCAAAGATGTTAGGTGGTTCACATTTCCATTTTTCCAAATGAAAAGCAGAAGTTTCTTTGTTAGTCTTTCATTATAAAGATAGTTTGTTCAGACCAAAAACTTCTGTGAACACAGTTATTTTAAAAGTGATAAAATGAAAACAAAAAGAGTATTTGACTGCAATAGGACACCTCTATTCAAATAATTGATCCTGTTTTCTTTTTTGACCTTGTGTAATTAATTCAGAAATTAATGTTTTACATTTATGCTTGTTGTCACATTTCAACTTAGTTGCTTAATTTAATCAATCTACAGATTTTATTACTCTCAAATGCCAGCTGAAGAAGCTGTAAGTTAAGCTGAAAATGTAATGTCTGGTGCCATAATAACATGCAAGAGTATTAAAAGTACTTAAACTTGTGAACCTTTATTCCTCTATCAGTAATACATGTTTTTTTTTCCTTGGTTCTTGTTTGAATTTTTATGTTTGTTCATTTGCCTTTTAAAGTACAGACAATGAAAAGTGCCTGCATAATGCACTTAGGAAAGGCTAGTATCAATATCTATCATGTAACAGGTGAGCTCAGCAGTGACATAAAATCAGTGAGTGATGTCATCAAGTAATATCCTGACCTCAGGCTGTATTTATCTTGGAGAATTTTTCCAAGAACTAATACCCTAGATCTATTTTCGTCCCCATCTAACCCTAACACATCAATTCAACACAAACTGTATGAAGGATAACCTAATGATGTATTTGCCAACAGTATGATGCAGAGAGAATTATGCTTTTGGTAATCCTGGAAGAGTATAAAGAACATTGGATTTAGAGTGAGGACATAAAAGAAGGGATTAAACTGGGCTTACTGTTTGCTATCTAGTGTGAAGCCAGTCATTTCACTTCTCTGGCCTCAGTTTTATCATCTTGCAAATAGAAGTAATATCTGTGCTTCCGTAGATCCAACTATCTTCCGGGTAAGGTCCAAACCCCTTAGTATAGTCTATAAGACCCATCGTGACATGGCCTTTGCTTTTTTCTTTCCATAGTCGTACCTTGCCTCTGTTCTATAATCACTCTCAATCCAGTATTCTCAGCTACATTCAAATCCATAGTCTGTGTTTTCTGTAGCTTCTAGGATTTTGCTTAACTTGTTCACCTAACTAAACTAGCTTTTTAAATGGTGCTCCTGTCACAGGTGACAGTACTGTAACTAGAAAGTTTAGGAGCCCAGGACTGATATTCATCTGTCACCATAGTGATTTGTGCATTAGCTATACTCTGCCTTTTTCTGTAGTCTTCACTGGATTCTCTGAAATGAAAGACTATTCAGTCTTGGTCACCATGTTCTAAGGCATAAAAGAATGTCTGGTATGTGGTTGTCTTTCAACCCCTATTTCACAAACTGTAGGTTTCACAAAAATAAGAGGCACTATTATTTTATTTATTATTGTGAAAAAAGAGAGTGAGCAAAACTGTAACACATCACTAGTTCCAATACTCAGAGATGTTAAAATGTAAAAAAAATTTCATGTTTAGAGTTAATGGAGCATGGTATAATGCTGAAAGAATGAATTCATTCTAAAAACAAAATAAATCGATATAAAGTTCTTAAAGTGTTATATTTGCCATGAAAGAATTTTAATTTGCAAATAATAATATGCATTGCAATGACAATCATAATAGTTAATCCTAAAATATTCCATACATTTTTACCTGCACTAATCAAATTCAACCTGCATGAAGTATACTCTCTGGGTAAAAAAGGGTAAATAAATAATTAGAAAGTGAAAATAAATGTTATAGAAGAAATAGATTGAAAGCCATAATCTTACTAACATCATTTAGACTCAGAAACAGTTTAAGAAGCCTCCTAGACTCTCGCTATATATTTATATATCTCAAGAGCAACAGTGGTTAATAATAAGCTCTTAATCAGTATGTAACATTCTGTGGATGTGTATATAATGGTACCTCAATTCACAAACTTGATTCTTTCAATAGTTCTGATCACAAACTGAGCCAGTTGAGAACCAAATCAAATTCAGTGGTTGGTTCAATGTTGACCTTATGGGGAAATTTCATTTGGTTCTTATCCAGTTTGTTTTGTGACCAGAATTGTGGCAAGAATTAAGTTCCTGAACCAAGGTACCACTGTAATAGCGATGTTGTGTATACCTATGTATTATATGTTATATATAAAATGATGTATGTTAAATATTTGATTATTTTTCGTGTAAATTTTAAAGATGAATTTAAAAATAAAATCTGAAGTTTAGCTTAGATATAAGGAAGTATGTCCTTATGGTGATGATTTACCAATCCTTAGTGAATAATGGACTTCTCCAATGTCTATGTTTGCTTCATGGTAGATTGAAGAGTGGTCTGAGTTGGAGGTTAGAATGGACAGTTGTCCTTTAAAGCCCATTTCAAAGAGCCTTGTGAGCCTCAGAAAGCTCCTGGGTTGTGAGCAGCAGCATGACTCAGCGTCAGTGTCAGCCTAATGTGGTGACAAAGAGGACAGGTTTTTGTCTTTACTAAGTGCGGCCCTGCAGTGCTCCCCTGCCACCTGGCATGAATGAAGCAGCGGAATGGAGAGTAGCACCTGTTCTGAGCCCCTCCACCCTCTACGCTGCTGCCCACCCTGGCAGAGCACAAGGCACAGCTGTTGTCAGTCAGGAGTGGATACAGAGGGAAAGGAAGACTGGAGAGCAGAAGCAGGGAGAGAGTAGACTAGGGAGCAAAAGAACAGGCTGCAAAGCCAGTGCCAAATTACAGTGTTACGGGTTGTGGTAATGACTTTTGAGCAATTTGCTCAAACACTGTATGTGCATTTAATGTGTGTCATCTCATTGAATTCTCACCACAACCTTCTGATTCATCCTTTTATAAGCCCCATTTGATAGATGAAGAAACTGAGGTATAAGATGTTAAGGGACTGAACAGATCATAAGTGATAGTTAGCATATAGAGTCAGATACTACCTAATCTAGAGCCTGTGACCCTAAATGTTCAGACATGTACTCTTCTTTCTTGAGTTAGGCAGGACTCTGATGGAATCTCTGAACAAAACCTCATTTCCCAACAGTGGTCCTTCAGAAACCAGATATCTAGACAGTTTCACTTCAGGTTAATTTACATACCTTTAGTTGTGGAGTGTTTTTGTTTATAATTCTTTTTCCCTTTATGATAACCTTTTTCCTCTCCTTTCATCTTTGAGTGACATTACATTCAGTGATGATGAAAGGAGAAGTTCTTAAATTCAGCAAGGTTAGTTTACACTGAACTATTTCTTCAGCCCTTTCTGTAGTTTTTATTTTGAGACAGAATATTGTTAAGTTGCCCGAGCGAGGCTCAAACGTTTTATTCTTCTGCATCAGCCTCCCATGGTGCTGCGATTACAACCTTTGATTAAGTTATCAAACTTTATAAATTCTGTCCCATTTATTCAGGACATCTCAAGTAGAAGACCCTCAAGGAACCCTGGTTGGATGATTTGTTTGAATGGATTACCCTGAGCCACATCCAGTGTAGGAATTATAACTGAATCAGGGCTCAGTAAACCTGGGTGTTGACTGGCTTCACTCACAGCACTCTATCTCCTTGGCCATGTCTGTTAATATGTCTGAATCCGAGTTCTTCATACACAACTGGATTTCATCTAGCTCTGACATTCTTAGATTTTGATTTACTGTAGACTGCAGAGTCCTTGAAGGATTTGTACTTGTCTTCATGCTCTTCACACAATGCCTCACAAGCTAGGAAAATTTCTGTAAGTGAATATGTACAAAAGTCATTGGACTTCCTTGAACATTAATAAGAAGAATATACTGGAGAAACTATCCACTTTCAAAGTGGGCAAGAGGAGAGACATGCAGGTTTTTCTTTTTGAACTGATATTTTTCTCCAGAGAAAGAGAATATTCTGTAGCATTGTTTTTGAGGCTCTCTCTTCTCTTTTCACTGTCTATGTCACTAACACTAAGTGAAACAGACAATAGCCAGCAGAGTACCAATCCTCTGTAAGCAACAGCATGACATGTCAAACTGTAGAACTTTCAAACTACTGTTTCTCACAACAGAAGATTGAAGGCTTATTTTTTGACCATGAAATGTTTGTTTCTGTACCCTCTCAATCAGAAAATACTAGAGCTTCCCTAGCCCAATAGCTATAGAGTGAATTATGACCTCCCTGCAAATCGCATGTTGAAACCCTAGTCCCCAACCTGTGTATATTTAGAGATAGGTCTTTTAGGAAGTAATTAAGGTAAAATGAGTCATAACGATATAGTCCCAATCAGTGGAATTGGTGGCTTTTTAAAAAAAGATTGTCTGTCCCTTCCCTCTAGTCCCTCCCCGCTTTTTTCCTCTTCTCTCTCTCACTCTCTTCTTTCCTCCCTTTTATTATCTCTCCCTACCTCTGAAAAAGGTGTAAGCCAAGAAGGGAAAACTCAAGTGAAACAAAATCCTACTGGAGCTTTGATCTTGGACTCACTAGGTTCCAAAACTGTAGGAAGTAAATTTCTCATGTTTAAGTCATCTACGCTATGGTATTTCGTTATGTTGTTATCTTGCTTTTAGAGAATCACCTTGCTTTTCTTCATATTTTGTTGTCTAGCCTACAAAACAGTAGAAATGAATGTTAACTGTTCATCCAACACACTTGATAAAATTTTGAAAAGTAACTCAGGAAACACTGTTTTTCCCTCCCACCCCTATTGTTACTCAAGGTCACCGTGATTTGTAAACAGAATTAGTTAGTTCTCTATACCATCCATTCCACAGTTCCTCAAAATTGAGTGTGGGAGAAAGACTGTACTATGATCAGGTCTTCAAACTTTTTACCAGGGCTTGTAACAGGTATGGCAAAATGCACGCTGTCAGAGGAGGTTAAAAGAACAACAAAACACCCAAGGAAATCCAAGGTCAAGTTCATTGTATTTTTCTCTTGGTTAGTATTATTGAACTGTTTCATTTGACATAAGAAATTTTCAGAATTATCAAGCATGGGAAGGTGGGTGAGAAACAAATGGTTTGGGTTTGGGAGGATGGTGCTTGGGAAGGTATAAAGAGAATAAGAAAAAGATATTATTTTCCTCCTCCTTCCTTTTTGGAGCACCATTCTGACCCAAGACTTCTTTTCCTTTGTTTTCTAATCTCCTTTTATAGGTTCTCTATCACCTTTAGTGCCCTTTGTTCTTCACTCATTTTGTGACTCTTCTTGATGATACACCAAAGAGCAGTATGGCAGTGAAAGATTTAAAGCCAGGCTCAACTGTTATTCAGCATCTTACCAGTTAGATGAATTTGAACACATAACTGCATTTCCTTGATTATTAGTGTATTAAAGATAGTGGCAACCATCTTTATATATTTTACTTCAATACTGGGCTGAAAATACTACAGGGCTTTCACAATAAACCTATATCCCAGCCATTTTATTATTTTAAAGTTTGAGACATGGTCTTACTAAGTCACTAAATTGCACTGGCTTGGCTCATACTTTTGGTACTCCTGCCTCAGATTGAGTTAAAATCTGCAAGCAAAATATCTAGTATATATAAAACCTTCAATGTTTCTTTCCTTCCTCCCTTCCTCTCTCCCTCCCTTCTTTCCTTCCTTCCTTCTCTCTCTGTCTCCCTGCCTCCTCCTCTCCCGTCTATTCCCTCTCCCTCTCTCCCTGCTTCTATTTCAACATTCAGTCTAGTTCCAGGAAAGATGTAAAGTAGCTTTTGGCAACTTTTTCCTTAATGATGCCTCTTCCTCTACTACTCCCTTGGGTTCAGAATGGACTTGGTCTCCCATGCTGGTTTTATAGAAGGAAGATGTGTGTAATTATATCTCTTACTGGTTAGAAAGGGAAAAATGACTGGAGACAACATCTTTCCTTAAAAACTGAAAATCATTAGTACACAGACTGAGGGAGTTTAGGTTTCTATTTCTTTTTAAATAATTTTCTAGGTCATTCTTATATCTCCCCAACCTCTGCTTTTCCCACAGTTTTACCCTCCCCCAAATATACCACATAATTTTTGAGTTAGCCTCTGTGTTTTGTGAATGTCACTCAGGCATATCACTTCTCATTTTAAGGGAAGTGATATGTGCTGAATGACTCAAGGTGCTCATTTCCCAGCTGGAAAATACATCACATTACATTTGTAGCTTTATTTCAAATCTCGAGGGAAAAAAAAAGATAGTGCAAAGTGTCATACACTATGTTACATTGAATTTTAGAACTAGAAAGGACCTCCCTTTCATAGATAATAATAGTAACAGCAATGAACACATGTGACTATGAGCTATTCTCTGTTCTTTTATGTGTTCTAACTCATCTAGTCCTCACAATGACCCTATTTACTGGGTACTGTCGTATCCACATTTTTACAGTGAGGCACAGCAGGGTCACTTAATGTCCACAGAGACACCCAGTTAGCATGGGCCAGGACTCTGACCCAGCCAATATAGACTAGAGCACATATTCTTAACCATGGTGTCATATTGTTCCTGTGTTTTTCAAGTAAATAAAGTGAATCCCCAGGGAATATGAGGATTGGAAAAAATTTTTCCCATTATCTCTTAAGCGTTTCTGGCCAAATTTGGGAATTTGACCTCATGTTCCATATTCTTTCCCTTCAGCCTCACTGGCTTAATGAACCACTGAGACAGATGCCCCTACATTTATTTCCTATGATAAAATCTCAAGAAGGTTCAAGCACATATGCTTGTAATCTTTGGTAAATAGCAGCTTCTAGATTTCAGTCTATTATTGATTATATGAATATTTTTGGATCATGATACTGATTCTCTGATATTTTCAGCAAATAATTGATCTGACTTCACTGTGACTTCAGAACTTTCATTCTATTAAAAAGAAAAAAAAAGTCATACAACACGATGGCATTTGGAAAACAATTCCACACCAGTGGTTGCATTAATTGCTACTTT
>RJWT010005564.1:0-30722 GCA_004365215.1 Cuniculus paca | reverse complement strand
CAAGAGAAACCCAGATTATAACTAATGAGTAAAATAAAAATAGGTAACAAGAAGAAGAGAGTTAGATCTTTGTCAAATGAGAAGGGAATCAAAAAATGGAGGGAAGTAAAGGAGGGGAGGGAAAGGGGGAAAAAGAAATGAAGATGTGCTGTGCACATGGGCCAACTAAATCCAGGGAACAGAAACATTGTGTCCTGCAAATATGTAATAACAAGAACTTAAAAATCAATGAGCATATTTAATTTAAAGTGAAAATACAAATATTCTTTTATTTTCAGGAAAAGATACTACACACTGTCAAATACCTTTTGGAACCAGTTTCCAATCAATATATACTTTTGTACTCAGTCTTTATTATAGACCAACATATAGTATTTTTCTTTAACATCTTTAAATTCTTCAGAATATTGAGGCCTTGGATACAGCTCTGTGGCACAGCTCTTGCCTGTCAAGCACGAGGTTCTGAGTTTGATCCTCCATACAAAAAAAAAAAAAAGTACAGAGGATAGAGAAAATACTGAAAAGTATTCACTGATAAATATGCATTTTCCATGCACATGCCACAAGCAACTAAACATGTTTCATTATTAGATGAGCAATCAAAAATAAACCTTTTGTTTTGTTTTGTTTTTGTTTTTTCTAAATGGTGTAGGTGTCTAGCAACTAGAATGACTTCTATAGAGGCTGCCCTTTCCTGAACACCAATAAATACATCAGTGCATATTTTAAAGGTATCAGTGTGTCATCTTAGTGTTTTTAAAATAGTTGTACATTTTATTGAAAATTGCCCACAATCTTTCAGGTTCAATACCAGGAATTCAATTTCTGCTGAAATAATTAAGCTAGCAAGGAAGTTTACACCAGATTCTAGATCTTCTGGCATGCAAAGCAACTATGTAATTTTAAAGAAAAAAATATTCATACTTTGTAATGCAAATTGAAATCACTTAAGAGGTCTTCCTATTAAACCTAAGCTATGAATTCTGAACTTGGCATTAGAATCACATGGCAGTTTGTCAGAGAAATACCTTTAGGATAGTATTATAAAACTGTCATTTGATGTCACATCATGTTCCTGTAGTCTCTTTTGCTTTTATTTGAGATAGTAAAGTAGATTATACTAAATTATAGACAAGAGATGATTTCGGATGACAAGGTAAAAGGGCTTTGATGCAGAAATGTTGGTAGTTTAAGTTCACTGCTAGGCACTGCTTTATGTAAGAGGAAACATAACTATATCCTAGGGAGAAACATTTTCATCTATTCACATACTAACTTAAGTAGTTCTCAAAGCAAATTGTGTGCCTTCAAAACTCATGTTTTTGCCCTAAAAACCAATGTGACTGGATTTGTACCTTTATAAGCTAATCAGGTTTTAAGAGTGGAGCTGTAATCCAGTAGAACCTTTCAAGCAAAAAGAAGAGCTATCAAAAATGCCTCTCTCAGCAAGGGCTCCAGGGCCATATGCAGACACAGTGAGAAGGCAGCCTTTACATGCCAGAAGACAGCTCGTACCAATAATCAGTGCTTAGCCTTAGACCTCAGGCCTCCAGAACCTGGAGCAAATAAATTCCTGTTGCTAAAGTGAGTCACTTTGTAGTATTTTATCATGGCAGCCTGTGCTGCCTAATGTAATTAGATTAATTTTGTACTGTATTTTGAAAATGATCACGTACGTCATAGTCTCTTATGACCTCATAAACACAGGAGAACATAAGTTTATTTATACAATCCCAGATTCATTTAGCCATGGAAACTAACTAAAGCTTGAAAATGCTTTGAGAAATTTGTGTGAAAGATTATAGCATGTCTTTTTCATGGATGATCAATGGGTTGAATTTTGCTAAACATATCAATCTCAGAAGTTTTAATTGATGCTGTCACACCTACAAAGCATGTTGTTAAAACACATTGCATCTAGCTGTGCGAAATTTTTCTGAGTATACTGTGTGCGTGTGTGTGTGTGTGTGTGTGCAGGGAGAAAGAGAGACAAAAGGAAAGAGAGGAGGGAGAAGGGAATTTTACAATGGCTAGAAATCTGACAGATTGAGGATAAAAACTCATGCATGCATTTTATGATGGAAGAAATAACTTTTATCTACTTACAATTAGATATAACTTCTTCTTTTGGGATTCCCAGATTGTGGTCTCCATGATGCCTGCATTTCTTTGCATTTGATAAGAATTTCTTGTCAAGACAGAGAGCAAACTCTGTATTGTATAAACAGAATACAAGTGTGTACTGGTCTGAAAAATAATTTGTTAAATTGCCTCTAAAGCAGTGATGTGAAGAAGAAGGAAATAAAATGCTATGAGCACTTACATACCTCTTCTCATGTACATAAAAAGCTAAAAGAGCAGCACATGGAGATGATTCAGGCTTGTTTACCCATCTGCCGTGTGCTTCTGCTATTGCCCTCTATAGTCTATTTTCTAGATCTTATTTCTCATTAGTGGTTTAGTAATTAAATATAAATCTTTAAAGTTATATTAATCTTAAAATAGATAGCATGTAGGGAAACGTGTAGATCTATTATTCAGAATTGATGTCAATAAATACATGTTGATAAAATTCACTACATAATAGAATTTTGTGTAGAAGAATTTCCCACAGGTCTTATCTAAGTTTTATTGATTTATTGAGATAAAAACGACTGGCCATAGGAAACATTTAAATTTTATGTGCACTCTGGCATTAAACACTAAAGGGATAGTTAGAGAGTATTGTCCCTAGGAGAAGACTTGTTTCCACATCAGGACTTCATAGAAGCAATGTAGGCCTCCTGCCTTTCTAGGATCTGCTACTGAGATGAATATCACAAACATGTTAGTAATGTATGCAAATGTGGTCAGTTAAATGAGAATTAATGCATGTTAAACTCAAAATGGTATTTTTAAATATAATGCAAAAAATAACCTAAAAGATACACATAATTTGTTTTGAACAGAATGCTGTCTTCCTACAGGTACATTCAATTCAATTCAATTGTAATGTGTTAAAAAAACACATTACAATCAAAAGATTGACTAATGAGCCAAAGCAAGGAGAGTTGGGTTTACCTGAGGAGTGCTAATGATTTGCTGATAAATTAACCCTCTCTGACAGATACGGTCCAATTAATTTCCTATTAACACATCTCTTTTTCTTTTTCACTTCAAGCCTTCAGTGGACAAATGATTTATAGTGAATGCTGCAGGCTGCCTATAGAATATCGTTTCCCACGTTTCGATTTCCTAATAGAACTTTGAATTTATTTAGAAGTTTTTACCTAGGGCTGGGGATTTAGCTCAGTGGTGCAGCACCTGCCTGGCAAGCGTGAGGTTCTAAGTTTGATTCCTGGTACCCTCCCCCATCAATAAAGAAATTCTCACTTATACAGCATATGTGTGTGTGTTGGGGGGCTGACTACAATGTCCACTTAAATGGGACCTTATTCATTCTTAATTTCTTTTTGTGAGAGATCAATTCAAATACACTTAATTCTGACCTGCAAAATACATGCAGAAATACATTGAAAGATCATTCTTAAAGTTTCTTTCCTCCTTCCTAGGAACCCTAAGATGAAAAAGTTTTCTTCTTTCTGTGAATATTACTGAATCTGGTTATCATGGGTAAATAGTACTAATTTTTCTACTAAGTCATCTTCTTACTACCCTAAGGGATTGAGCTAATATTGGTGGTAACAAAAAGAGGAAAATAACTGAGATCAAAATGGCATCATTCAGCAATTGGAATCCACTAGACTTTACCAACTCTCCATAGTTGAATGCACAGGTCTATGAGACATAAACTAGACAATGACTGTATCAGATGAAAGGAGTCTTTGCATCATATTGTCACTCTCCAGTTTAAAGCTTCCAATGAGTTATCATTCTCTTGAATATAAAATTATGCTTCTTATAATATCATTGAGAATAATTCGAAAGTTACTTTTGCCAGACTGCATCTTCACTAACTCTATGCTCGCCTCCACAAAGAAAGATTCAGTCCCTTTGGATTCCCTCTAGATGCCTTCTGTTGCACACTAAACCTTTGCACTTTCTGGCTTGTTTGAAATCAATTTGTGAAGACCCAAGCACTTCAGCTCTTACCAAACAGGCTCCTTCATTTCATTCCAATCTCGTGTCAATCAT
This sequence comes from Cuniculus paca, assembly GCA_004365215.1. Taxonomy (NCBI): domain Eukaryota; kingdom Metazoa; phylum Chordata; class Mammalia; order Rodentia; family Cuniculidae; genus Cuniculus; species Cuniculus paca. The sequence continues at coordinate 26,588 of RJWT010005564.1, read as the reverse complement.
TATTAGCCTCTCCAATGATTTTCCTTCATTACTCAAGCTTTAAAAATTATCATTCCAGCATTCTCTATAGCATTGCCCATACAATTCTGTCAAATGTTGCAGATATTACAGATGGCCAGGCAAATGTGTTTTTATTATGGTTTTAAGATAACGCTGTTTAAAATATCAACCCACACACTACATTCTCATTTTTCCTAAAATTTCTGCTTTAGTTTCTTTCCTTAATTTACTGATACATAATGTAATAAATACTTCCTATTTTTTCATGGCAGGTCTTCTAATACAAGACATCAAATTACTTGAAGATTTTAATCTTTATTTTGTTGTTGTTATTACTCTTCACTGTGCTATCAGTACTGCCTAGAGGGTATTTAGCAAATTGATTAATGGTAATGACAGCATTATCTATCATAAGAATACTGTAAGGACTGAACGTATTATCCGGAGAGCAAGGCTTGTCATGCAACAATTGTTTCATGTATACTGAATATTATTTAATTTGTTATTCTCTCCACCCAGCTTATATGGTAAGACCCTCAGATGATTTTCTTAGTTAAGGTGAGATGTGTACTCACAACAAAGCTGAGAGAGGCACTTAGGATGTTCTGCCTCCTCTACTCATAGGCATTCATGCTTCTGTATTCACAGGAGATTGGTTCCAGTACTCTATGCACACGAAAATCTGTGTGGATGGTTCCTTTGTACTTAAAATTACCTCTAGATTACTTCCAATACCTAATGGATATGGAACGCTGTGAGTAGTAACAGCTGATCCAAGACAAATTTTCTCAATGTCCACCAGATTCTAATTCCTGCCTTTGCTAATTGTGTGGAAATTAGACTTTACTATCAAAGTTCTTTCAAATTCTTTCACTGCCCAGCTATTGCCCTCTCATCTTTTCCATGCTGTGCATCAATGATTGACAGAAGGGCATAAGACACTCAGTGTTTCTCAGAATCAGTCTCTCTGTTTCTTTTGCCCACTTTTTCTTCCTCCGTCTCTTCAATCTGTTTTTTCATGTAGCTAGTGAGAATGTGGTAGCTTCTTGTTGAAGAAGCACTAATGGGAAAAACAAAAACGTTGCTTTCCTCTTTAGCTTCATCATGTCTTCCAACTCAGTGCTTTACATTTCTTCTCCAGAACATAAAGATAAACAATAAAGTAAAAAGCAAACTTCACTTGAAATATACTGTGAACATGGGTGGTTGGGGGGGATGAAGCAATTGCTAGGATCATCCAAAGACTTTTTGAAAGACAAGCCCAGTGCTTTTCATATAATGTTATTAGACAACTAACTACATCAAAAGAAAATCTCACATAGAATGCCTGGCAGTGTGTCTAACTTGAAACCTGCCATTTTGTGACTGGGGAACCGTAGAAGGCATCAACAAATTGAATTCTAAAATCTTTCTGGATAAACATCTAGAGAGTTATTATAATTTTTTCCTTCTTTTTTTTTCTTTTTCATTTATATGAAATAAAATCTATTTATCGTCATTGATATATACTTCTTTATTTTCCCTCTAAAATCTGTTTCCTTTCACCATGGTAGACCCTGTGGTGATAAAATTGCTTAAAAATGTTCATCTTCAATGACTTTAGGATCTAAAAAGTAAGGAAGCCACAGAAGCAGTGAGCTTAAAAGCCAGGCAAATAATACGTCCTTGTGAAAGATAAAGGGAAATGTGAAGATTAAAAAAAAATCACTCAATTTTGTGATTATTTTCTCTTTCAGTCCAGTTGTAGTTTCTGCTGATATTTAATGAGAATTTAGAGTGGTCAGGAACTATGGTAGCTGTTAAATTAAGGGTAACAGTCAAGGCTTGGAGCATAGAAAACCTATAAGGAAAATGCTGCTTCAAATGCAAATTGCCTTTAAGCAAAAGTGAATCACAGAGATTGCAAGTGACTTATTCTGGGAGGGGACTTATGCTGTAAACCCAGATGAAGGTGTTTGCCCAAGCTTTAAAGCTGAGGGCAAGTCTTCTCTAAGGAAGGATTTGTGAGGCCTGCTTGTTACACACTGTACAATAGAAATCAATATATTAGAAATTTAAAACATGCTTTTATTTATTCTCAAAACAAATCCTCAAGTATTATGGTACAATTTATTATCAACTTATTATAAAATTAACTTAGGTCAATTGTAAGAACTAATTAGTGTTAGTTTTCTCAACCTCAAGACACAACACCTGACACACACAATTTAAGGGAGAAGTTCAATTTGACTCGTTTTTTCTGGCAGGGTGGGTTCAGTTCATGGTGAGCTGACTCTAAGGCAGGAATATCATGGCTGAAAAGCACAGTAGAGAAAGCTGCTTAGTTCGTGGTGACCAGAAGGCACAGCAGGACAGCATTACAGATACGATGGGGCCAGGGACAAGATATTATTCCCAGTGTCACACTTCTATGACCCACTCAGGCATATGCTAAAAGTGTGCTCCACCCACTCCATCAGGTCATGGCAGCTGCCTCTGAGTGCTTAGATGGCTAAGCAGAGTCAAATGAATCTCCAGAGCCAAGTCCTTGTGGGGCTCTTGTGGATCAGGGTTGTAGGTGCTTTCTTCTCAAATCAGCAATTTACAATTTTGTACCTTTGAGCCTATTTCAGGTGAATCTTACTGATTTTTCCTGTGCTTTCAAGTCATTTTTACCCTTGTCCTTTTGCAAATTACTTGGTTTCTTTTTATTTGCACCTTTTTGTTATTCTTTTTACCTGCCAAACCTCTTTTGTCCCCAAATTTACAGATGGTTGCTTGGGGGCCAAAATATAAGTTTTTCAAAAATTGTGCTCTGCTTTTGGCCCCCGTTCTCACTTCAGATCTGACTAATAACAACCATCAATCAGCATGACACAACTAAATGTTGAACTGACTTGAAATTTCATCTACCAGATTAGTTCACTCCCCTTAATCTCAGTTCCCAGTGAAGTCTCGGGACATGCGAAAAATGTAGACATCTATTTAGGCAGAGAGTAGCACATATGGAATCGAATTGCCAATGGAATCCCTGTTCCCAAATGAAATGTCCTGATGCTGTCATTTTTGTTTACAACCCTCTCAGTATACTGGTCCTTCTAAATTGTGACCAGAATCACCTATTGTCTTGGTTACTTTTCTCTCATTGTTGAGACAAATTACCCAATGCCCAAAGTGAAGGAAGAAGAGGTTTATTTCTTACAGTTTTGGGGGTTTCAGTCCATACTCAGCTGGTTCCAAGGCAGGATGCCATGGCTGAGGGGCAGCCATTCATGGCAGCTGCAAGCGGCAAGAGCAACCATGCAAAAGAAAGAAAAACGTGTCTCCTTTCCGACCTTACATTGTATGTCGGCTCCACCCCTGGGCAGGTGCAGGACTCACACTGCCAATCCCAGCACTGCACAATGAATCAATCATATACGTTAGATTCAACCACTTCCATGACTACATGAGGCTTGGGGGGAGGGCATCTGTATAAAAACCATGACACCTATCAAACTTTGTTTACCATATTCCAGAACTTCTCTGACCTGCATCTCCAGATCTTCCAAACTCTTCTTACAAAACAACTTCCAAAGACTTCTATACCGTGTAGTCAGATGCAGCCATAATAACAATCCATTCTGGGTACTAATTTTCAGTATTAGCTTTTTCATTATTGAGATACCATACCTGGAACCCACAAATTAAAACAGATGTTTGATTTGGCACATGGTCTTGGAAGATCAGCTATAGTCAGCTGGATCTGAAGTAGAAACATTGTGCTAGAAAGGCATAGCAATCAGATCTGCTTAGCTCAAGTTGGCTAGGAGGCAGAGTAGGGGAATCATGCCAGAGATAGTGAGGCCAGGAGCCAGATGTACTCCCCAAAGTTACCTCTATATTCACTCAGACACCCCCAGAAGTATGCCCAACCAACCCTCAGCATGGCTCCCAAGACAACCAAGTTGACATATTCAATTTGAACTGGTACAGTTTCAGTGTGACATTTCTGTATCTGCGAATAGCATGCTTTAATCATTTTTGTGTTCTTTATTTTCATTTCTTACTCCTACTACTCCCTCTTTTCTAATAATTGCTCCTGCACTCTATCTATCATCTATCTATCTATCTATCTATCTATCTATCTATCTGTATCATCTGTTATCTATTGGTTTCCACATGAGAAGACATTTGATATCAAACCTCTTATCCTGAAAATGACTTGAATTCTTTCTTTGTATTGCTGAATAAAATTCCATTTTATGTATATAATCCATTATATTCACACATTATATATCTATTATATTATATTTCATTTATTGTATCTGATTACTGATACCTAAACTTATTCTATTTTTTAGAAATTGTAAATAGTGCTGCAATTAAGATAGAAATGAGGGGCCTCTTTTTGATGCAGATACATTTTTAACAAGATTATAAACCATGATTCCAATATATTGAAATAACAGAGGTAGTAAATGACAGGACCCTGTTTTAAATCCAAACACTGTAAGTTTCCCATTCTGTTAAACCACCATTCCTATGCACAATTCGTTATATTCAGGAAGAGACTTCTCTTTGTGTCAAGAGTAGCGAGCTGGGAGGTAGAGAATATCACAGATAGTTTGCATGGTGTAAAATTGCATTGGCAACACTGAGCAACTTGGGTTGATATTAAAAAAAATTACAAACTCCCTAATAAAAGCATGAACCTCTCTCTAGTTTATACAAGAAATACATCCACAATGTGGTATTTCTATTTAGAGTGTTTTGTGATGGGGTATATGGTCATGACTTTAAAATATTTTGTAACTTTTTTGAATTTCCTGAATGTTAAATACAAGTTATTTCTAAGGGGGATGGGGAACGCTAAATAAATCCTAAGCAATTTTGCTGAGATCTAATATCCTGATAAAGGGAAATAAAACTCACTGCACTGATCAGTTCATCTGTAGCATTGGGTCTAGTTATTGGCAACTCAGTCTGAGACATTAACTATGTTGTCTCAGGGAGAGTGAGACGGTGGTTTGCGATCTGCAGACTGTCTTGTGGGACATGCTGAAAAACTGACACTGTGTTCAGAGAGAATAATAAAACCTTAAATATTGAAATGGACTAATAAAATACTCAACTAACGATTTTTTAATAACCTGGAATTAGAACTTCTTCATGATGGTCTTACTGCTAAATATTAAGTACAGTGGGTTGAGGTAATTTTTACAAAAAAAAATTAAATTATTTTTGCAATCTTAAACAATTCATTATGTATCTTTGTACATAATCTTAAATCAACTAGGGATCTTTCTGTCTCAGTCTATTAGTTTTTATTTTTTTTACCACTCTTGTGCTTTTTACGATGTATCGTGCTGTCCTGTAAGTACTTTTTGTCAAATGCTAAACGTAAAGTAGTCTCCTTTGTAGCTCCAAAAGGAAGACTTCTATTGAGTCAGCAGAGGGCTTAATTTAACAAAATACTTGCTAACAATTAGAGTTTCAATTATGCCATTGACTTCTTTTAAATATTGTGGTCGTCTTTTCATTTGAAGAGTGCTTTAAAACCGGTATAGTCTCAGAAAATCATCCCGCCCGATATTGTAAGTAAATAGTGTTTAAACTAGTCACAAATTTCCATATTCTAATTTACAGTTTGATTATTATAAAGGTCATTTAGTGGGGTCATAACTATAGCCAAGAAAAATTTAAAAATAAGCAGTATTTTATGATATATAACAATTAGCTTCAAACAATAAACTGTCTTCCATTACCTGAAAGATTTATACTACTTATTTCTCATGCTTGGAGTCCTTTTCTTACGGACACAGGGAATGAAAATTCTAGTCATACTCAATTTTAATCTCTTTCAGTCCTTTTCCAGGAAAGTAATTCCTCCTTTTTTATAGGTGTGTAAATCTAACTCATATTTTAAGAAACAGGTGAAATATAATCATCTCTGCAATGTTTTTATTTCAGGATTCAAATTTAGAATTAATTTTTTTTGCTTTTGAATATTATTGTAAATTGCAAAATTAAAAAAAAAACTTGCTTATAATTACTCATGCACATCGCTTTGCCTACAGTATGATGCTGAATGATCAACTCTGTTGTATTTCTATTTTAATAGAAAATCCAAAAGTTTACGTCCTTCATTAAAGCTTTTTATATATAGATAGTTTTTTTTTTTTTTTGGAAATACTATTTGAATGGAGCTGAGTATTTGGAAATATAGTAGGATTATTGAAACATATTGCTTATCTCGTTCTTTGTCTATTATTCCAGTCCCTGAAACTTACTTTTGATTGCAAAGTTCTTACAATTTACCAAAATAAGAACCTTTGAAGCTAAAAATGAAGCTAGATACTTGTTATATGTTTCCAATTAATGCGGAAAAAGTTCTTCCAATTTTAGTCACTCTTCTTTTGCTATGGGTAACTGTTTCATTATAAAACAGGAAAAAAAATCTCAAATAATCCAAATATTTTGTACCTGGTAGAGGTGTTATGTTTCTGAGAGCAATGCTTTTCCCAGTACACCAAGTGTCACTTGGCATGAACATTTCTGCTGATAGCTGAAGATGAAAGATATTATAGCAATGTGAATGCAGCTTAAACCGAGCATCCTCGATCACAATTCCTTATTCAAGTACTCTACCTTTCCATTCTGTAGACCCACACCAGAATGACTGAAATTGCAAAAATCTGAAACCTGGACATTTTGCAAGTTCTCCTGACCAGCAATGAATGTCACAAAAGAAATGTATTTCTGATATTGACTAGTATGTTGTACAATATCTATAGGGTTAGTGTAAACATAACAATGAATCTTTCTCTTATTTAGACTCTATCCTCAATTCTGCTAACACTTGTCTTTTTATTTTAGGCTCTGAATATTTTCACAGCTCTAGTTACAAAGCACATTATATTATTGCACTTTGAAATCCATCATTTAACACCTGTTCAAAAAAGTAAATAAACATTAATTGGCAGTTATATTACTCAAAACACCTTGTTTCTAATTAATTCAAGAGTAGACTTGGATCTTGGATATCCAGTCATTATGCACTTCTAACCCAAATGCCAAGAAGTTTAAAATTTGAGATTTTAATAATAATTTAAACAACTTTGTCTTCATGGAAAAAGTTTAGTTTTGTGTAAGATTTTTTTTTTACATTTAGATAAAGTTATATATGCACCCATCATTTTGGCACTCTTCTTTTATCCAATCCAAAGAGGAAATGTTTATTTTGCTCTTTTGAAAAGTTCTCTTCGCAAATTGCACACTGAACTGGCTTATGATGATGAGAAATATATTCAGATTACCAAAGAGTATTACTGGTTATTGAGAAAGGGATATAATGTAAATATTCCATCACTACAGGATCCACTATTAGTTGGTCAGTGGATCTAAAAATCTACACTGAATGACTTCAAAGTGAGGGAGAAGAGTTCCTAGCTCAAATAGTTCAATATTATTTTATCTTAAAGCTCTGAAAATAATTTGACTTTACATGTATGTAATTCCATAATTACATTATTATTATATTCATGTTTTACTAGAATACTTTAAACATGCTAAAATAAATGATTTTTGCATCCAAATAGCAGCCTAACTGTAAATTGTCACATGTTTTTTCCCTCCAGCTGGAATTAAATTGTGACTATTAGCATTTTCCCTTTACAATCTCATCTAGTTGTCATGAATCTCCCAAGAGCTACTTGTCACTCACATACAAAAAGTAGGAAAGAATATGGAGAAAATAATCCAGTCGAGATCAAACATCCAGCAATTTTCAAAGCCAGTACCTGACCTTAACTATAAGTTCTCTGTAATATCAATTATCATGAATTTTCCTGGTTTGAAGAATTATAATTTTAAGGCATCTTTTCTTACATGTGCGATATTCTACAGAAAGTGTGAAATTTAACAAGACTGTGGAGGAAAAACATTCTTTGGCAGCTTGTTTTACATTTGCTTGTCTTTCTGAAGTGATAACTGGTGATCAGTCAACATTTTACCCCATCTATGTAGCATTTTACATGAATAAAAGACACTTATCATTGTGGAGCCTTGAATAGCCAAATGAATAAATGTGGACACCGCATTATTAAGCAATCTTACAAGATGTGAAGGGAAGTTTCAGGATACTTCATCTAGCTCCCCAGAAAGTCAACATAATTTCATTAAAGAATAATAATGTTTTGTCATACATTATTTTAAGGATGAATTGCTTTCTTAGATATTTAAATGATAGATGAAAGACTCACATAGAGACAATTTCTTTTGGGGGAATGGGAATATGGAAAAAGTACATTTAACAACTGAATACTTTTGTTTTACAGTTCATGGTACAGTGAGGAGAAAATGCGTAGGAAAGAAATAGGTTAGGATAACCTCTGGAAATCTGTTAATTGTTGAAGTGCAAGTGTTATATGTTAAACATAATGCTAGACATTTATGCATAATTCTGAAAACAGTCAAGTCAGTGCATTACTTTTATCCATCAACTCCATCCTATTGATGACAAAATTAAGAGTTGGCAGAAACAAGTACATGGTTCAGTATTAAAAACTAACTATCTGAACCTTTTAACAAATAGTGCTGGAGACAACTGTATAACCACATGTAAAACGTGAAGTTGAGCTCCTTCCATTCAATATTGAAACAACTAAAAATTGATCCTTATCCGAATTTCAGAGCTAAACCTACAAGATTCTTTGGAGAAAACACAGGAGTACCTCTTCATGACCATGGAGACAGAATGATTTTTTGCAGATGATGCCAATTCAAGAAATGACAGAATAACATTCAGATAAATTAAATTTCAAGAAAGTCAAACTCTCTGTGTACCTGCACAAGACACCATCAATACAGTAAAAGGCAGCATACAATATGGGATAAAATATTTTCAATACAAAAATATAATAGCATTATATGTCTAGAATATAAAGAGATTATACAATTGACAATAAAGAAACCAATTAAAAGTGGGGAGCCTATTAGAATATGTATTCCTCTAAAAACTACAAATACATGACACACACATTGAAAAAATGTTCCATGTGATTAGTCACTTAGGAAATACAGGTCAAAACCACAATATAAGACAGTTTCACACCCATTGTGATTGCTATGATCAGAGAAAGGCATTAATAACTGTTTGTCAAGCCTGTGGAAAAAAATGGAATAGTCATACAAGGGTGTGAAAATACCCAAACCACTTTGTAAACTGGTTGATTTTTAAGATGCTTTGTGTATGGTTGGTATATTGCTGGGAATCCTTCTCCTGGGAGTATAAAGAAGAGATTTGAAAACATATGTTCACACAAAAACACTAATACATAAACACTCATAACTGTGTTATTTGTAATGCTCAAAGTGTAGAAATAAATCAAGTGGCTACCACCTGATAAATAAACAAACATAATATGTTATACCCATGTAGTGGGATAACATTTGGCAATAAAAATGCATTGAATAAGATACATGCTTCAAAATGAATGTCTTGAAAAAATAATGAAAGAAACCAGTCACAAAAGGCAACACACAATGTATGATTTCATTTACATGAAATGCCCAGAGTAGAAAAACTTTAAAGAGAAAGTAGATTAACGATTACTTAGGCCAGTACTGACTAAACTGAGTTGTGTACAGGTTTGAGTAGTGAGCTATTCAAAAATTGGGTGTAAGTATGGTTTTGAACTTGAATATATTAAACCCTAAAATATTGTAGATGTTAATGGGTGCGTGACATATTTACGAACTACACCTTAATAAAGTATCTAAAAAACAACTGAATTGCAGTGAACCTGAGAATTTTATCTTCTAATTACCACAATAAAATGTGATTAGAGGTTGTTATTTAGGATGTCTAAAATTTTTGTACTTTTACCCAAGGTAGAAAATACTGCCTTGCCCTTGACTTTTGAACTTTTTAGAGAAAAAACAAAGAAAACTGATGCCCTAGCTTATTAATTGAAAACTGTTCTGTATTGATCTGATTGAAGGTGAAGGTATGATTTAATACTACTTCTGATCAAAGGAAAAAACTCCTTGTCTCAAGGAACGTGTGTGCATGTGTGTTTGAGAGAGGGAGCGGGGGACACTTGCAGTGCACAAAATGTTACAGCTGGAGACAGAGCTTGGGTAGTTTTGTAGAAATCTAACACTAATTTCTTCCATTTTTTTCATATGAAAACCTCACTGATACTGGTTGGAAAGGTTTCTTTGAGTGCAGATTCGGATGGATGATAGAAACCTAAGCCCATCTTTCACATTTTACTGGCATTGTATTATTGAGATAAGTAATGGTATCAGCATTTCTTATACTCACTTCACCAGTCTCTCTATAGCTGTGCTCATAATCAGTGTATGACCAGACCCACAGGTTTTTCTCTAACAAGCATTTTTCTTTCTTTTGCAGTATTATTTAGATGCTGCTTATCAATTAATTTTGCTAGTCAAAAATCAGCGTCTTTGAAGGAACAATACCTATCAGAAGAGTGAAAACTCCTGGGAAGGGTTGTAGGCAGGATTATTAGAGAAACGTATGTGCCAAGATGCACATTAAGGTGCACTGTACTGTTCTTACCTGCAGTTATGTCACGACCTTTTTCATTGATACTGACTCTACATTAACAAAGAAGTAAATCGAGTGACCAGAGGGTGCTGATTCTCAACAATCTGGGTATAGATGTCAACTCAAGCAGATCTCAGGGTTACTTCTGTGTTCTGCATCATTTTGAGTGAGGGCAAAATCCCTGGAGCTCGTGTAGCAAGCAGGATATTAGAGCTCAGTACGCATGCAGGATATCATCCTAAACAAAACCTTTCCCTGCTTGAAGTCTCTCGGCACAAGTTTCATTCCAAGTTATTGGTCCATTTTCTTCCTTAGTAAGGAAAGTGAGATAAAGTAAAAAAGGGAGGGGAAGATGCTGATTTATTTTGGGCACTTACCTCAATTTGCTTTTACTTGTTTGGGAAATTGCTTTTTCAATGCAGAAAAATGTGTTGCAGTGAAGTAATTCCGCAGGTTTGATGACACTGCAGTGTGTTTCTTCCCTGTTTCTGTTATAAGTGTAAATGAAATGCATGGGCAGCAGATTACCATTATTTACTTACTTTTATCGCTGCTCTTTCTTACCGAGTAGATTACATGTGTGTTCACTGAAGTAACTGTTTATACTTATTTAACAGTATTGACTGAAATAACCCTGAATCTCCTCCAGTGAGGACTGATTTAGCTACAAATCACTGTTCCAGCTCTGAAATCATTAATCAGCCTTAGGCAAGATCCATTATGTGGGATTTCAGTGTAGAAGAAATATTAACAGCTCCCTGGAAGAAATGTTGCCATCACATTGGCTGTGGCTCCCTGCTGGAACAGCATATTCCCCTCAAGTAATAATTATAATACATTAGTAGAGGTTTAATTTCCAATAAGTGCTGTCTGTTTAAGAAATGGCAATCTTACCATGGCTCAGAGAACAATAGATCATGTTATCAGCAAGAATAAACCTACATGGAATTAAATGAAAGATAATAAAGAATTCATTACAGTTTGGAAACTGTAGGAAAAGGAGAAGCTGATGTGAATTCCTTAGTTGCATTTTTACAGAAAAATTTCATGTTTATAGATCATCTCTGTGGATGATATTAGGTATGGTTATGAATGTTTTTTCTCAAGTTAAATTGCTGGCTGAAAATTAGTTAACTATTTAATATACAGAATGACATTAGTAATAACATTTTTTTCTGAGAAGCTGGCAATATTGATGAGCATAAGAAAACTATCAGGAAAACTGATTCTTTAGTTAGATATGCATGGGAATTAATTTTATGCAAATAAATCAATACTCCAATAAAATTTTCTATACTTTTCTATGCTTTAAAAGTATAGAAAAATTAGATTTTCACAGGAGGTCTTTTCTTACTGAGGTAATACTGCTATAGACAGAAAATAAGATACTTCTTTGAAGTTAAGTCTGTAAATGGTTTAGAAAGATAATTGATTTCTAGGAGGTTTGAATAGAGTGAGTTCTAGAAAAAGTACAAATCTCTACTTGAGGATTTGGAATATAATGTCTATTGTACACAAAGTATTACTGTAGGGATATTTTTGGGCTTACTGCATTTTGTCTACTAGTACAGAGTGAAAAAATATGCATACATTAATCATATTTGCTTAACTTTGAGCAATTTATTTAAAGCTTTTAAAAATGTTGTGAAGTTATTCATTTCTTGCCAAGTTATTAAGTACCTAAAAACAATACCCGTAAATACTAATATAGTAGCAGGGATATTCTGAAATCATGATGTTTGAAAGTGTCTGAAGCAGATCATATGGTAAAGGCATTTTTAGTTTAACAGCTGAACTCAGTCCTTCTGCAGAAGAAATTTTAGCACACTGAATAAAGTAGATTATTATGTGCCAGTGCTTGAAAATTGTTCTTCAGGTTCAGTGAACTATTGATTTAAGGAATTCAAGGTGATTCCATTACTGGGTAAAGAGATTCATATTTTCTTAACACTGCAGAGTTTGTAGTTTGATTTATATATCTGTGAATGTATATACTTAGAGACTTTTCCGTTCTGTTTTACTACTTGATGGATATTATGTCATACTGTCAGATGCAGAAGCCAAAATGAAGGCAAACTATTATATGTAAGTTCTGCACCTTTCTCTGGTGACATATGCATCAAAGTTGAATTTATACAGCATTTATTTAAAGATATAAAAACCTTCCTAGTTCTACATAATCAGATTTGAAACATAGCATAAGGAATTAGCAGATTTCTCAAAATCTTCAATAATTACAATGTTTAACACCTTACACTTTTAGAAAATGTACTTCTATACCTGTAATTCCACATAGCTTTGTAAATGGGAAAATATATAAAATCGATAGATAATTTCAACTTTTGAAATCAGTCTTTTACACATTACTCATTTTAGAGCTGAATATGTATCGTCCCTGAAACATGGTTCTGGAAATTTATTACAATTGAAGCGATGAACAGCTCGTGGTTTTGCAGCCCCTGTTCCACTCAGGAGACAGCAGAGTGTTTGCCACTAATGACCTGAGAAAATAAACAAATACGCAAGTTTCCAAGTTGCTTTTGCATGACTGATTTTTCTTTCTTACAATTATCTTTCTTTCTTAGCAGAGGAAGCACAGTTAAATATGAACTTCACTGTTTCATGCCCATTTTTAAAATATAGTATTTAGTAATAAGAAAAATCTACTAGCTCTTTTGTAAGAATATGTAAAACATATGTGTATATATTTATATTACCATGTACATGACGGCAGTCATCTTGCTTCACTAGTTATGGGTGTTGTGTTCCCAAATAGTGCAAACTACATAATCCCATGGCACACTTTCTTTTAAATTATGCTTACAGAGATTGTCTATTTAGAAAACAATTAAAGAGCCAGGGATGTAGCTCAGTGGCAAAAGCACCTGCCTGCCAAGCACGAGGTCATGAGTTTGATCCCTGGTGCTGCAAAAAACAAGCAAGCAAACAAACAAAAAAACCAGTTGAAGAATGTAACTATAAGTTGAGTAATTACAAAGATGGACTTTTCAGACACTTTCTGCACAGTCTGCAATCTTATATTTGTGTAACAAAACATCAGCCTCAGAATTTTAAAATACATTTAAAAAATCTCTAATAATGTAAAGTAGTGATGCTTTGTATACATCAGTATGTTAGAATACTTACGGATCAGAGAAGAAGTAACTTTTAGTGTACACCTCACACATGATGTGATCTCAAGATGAAAGTTTCCAGTACCACAGAGGAAAAGGATCAGTTTAGTGTCAATTCCAGATATCAGTGGGAAAGGAAAGAGGTTGTGCATAAAAATATAGATGAGAAATGGGCAGTACACATTACAAAACTCCACAGGAGTCTAAATTGTTCTCCAAAGTGTGTGTTGTAGGGATTGCTGAAGCAGGCAATATGGCAATCCAAACATTACAAGGTCTATGTGTCAAGAGCATTTGCTATAGCATCATCATTCAGTTACGGATAATGAAGGGCAGGACACATAGAACTAAACAATTTGATTTCATCTGGACATTGCCATTTTTCAACTTATGGCTAGAAGCCAGCCTTCCAAATCCCCTAGCTCATTTCTTCACTGATTACATGCAATAGTAAGTGAACCTATTGCAATGTGTTACTGTTAGAAAAATCAAAAGAGAAGGCACAAGGTATTAATACTATTTAATAACATACCAAATGTAACATTCAACCATGTTTACAATAATAATAGCAATGAGATTTTTGCTACTCATTGAGTCAATATACTAAGTGATGTTAGTGTATTTTGAATGTTACTTGTTATAACAACTGTGAGACAATTGATATTACTCAATCTGGTTTAGAATAAACAGAGTAGAGAAGAATTAAACAACATGTCATGGCCATATATTCAGTGAATGAACCAGGGACATTCGGGATCTATCTAAACCCTGCGTCCAAGCCAATGGGTCAGCAGTCCGTGTGTCCCATTGATCCCTTATCAGTTGGGTGACTACTTTGGTATGTTTTACAGACTTCCCGGGTACACTCTCCCACTAAATAACTTTGATACTTGTTATTGTTTACTCGAGTTATCAACCTATGACCGTGTTAAGTAGTATCAAGCAGAATAAACGAGGCAGCAAAAGCTCAAAACCTATGCACACGTATAGCATAAAGTGTTAATGTCTTATTTACATAGTAAGCACAGATAGGTGCATCTTAGTTTAAATGTGAACAGTTTATTTAATAGAATAAACTCCATGCATTATTATTATTTGTTAGGTGAATGGGTGTTTATAATTTTACCAGAATTAACATTTTTATGAAATGTTTTTCAGGTAGTAGTATTTAGAGAATTATTTTTCTTTCTGAAATAATAAAAAAGTAGAGGGCTTAATGAAGGTTATTCATAAGATGACATGATTTAAAATTGTTATACTTATTATCAATTTAACTAAAATTTGAATTAAATGATATATTTTATGGGCAGCAGTTTTACTATTCAAATGACAATACCCAGGAGATCTGCCTCATGTCAAAAGCAAAACCATCACTATAAATAAAAATATTCAATTAATATATCAGTAGAAACTTAGTACACAGATAATCTATATAACAGATTATACCACAGTCCACAAAATTTTTTTCCTGTCTCTAATTCAGATTTGCAAAAGATAAATTCAGGATTGATATCCTTTGTTTTATAATTATGTAGTGCTAGAGCATTACATTTCTTCAAACTATATTATGTTTTACAGGAAAAGGGAACTGGAGATTCCTTTCTGATAAGTAAAATTTCCAGTTCTTTTTTCGATGTACATGCATAATAATACTGATGTACCAACTTTCTTATTTTCTTACACTTATTTTATTCTAATTTCATAACATTATGCTTGTTATATGGCAATAATAAGAATAGTGACATCATTGTAGTTATTTAGACAATGAGTTATTGCTATGTGCTTTTAGTATGTCCAGAGGCATGTATTTTAAGGCACGTAGTTATAAATTTTAATTGCAACACATAACAGATGATTAATGTGGACATGCCTTGTCTGATTGTCCTATGGGTGACCTCAAAAGCACTCCATAACCCTGGAAATTTCAGAGGCATATTGATCTCTTCATTTAATGAAAAATAAGTAACATAAGATAATGCATTAATTTAATGTAGTTCCACTTAGCGATAAAGATCTCTAAAACTCAGGATATATATATATATATATATACACATTATATATATATCATTATACACCAAACAAAAGATAAAAAGTGAAATTTCTCAAATGACAAGCTATAGTAAGGAAAAAGAATCTTTACTTTTTGATTCCTAAATATGGAAAATATTCAAGAGCATCCTTAGAATAAATTAGTTGTTCTTTCCTCCTTCATTAAAAATCATTTCGTTCTAAGTAAGCTTTTTTCCATTTTGCTTCTATATTATCTCCAATTGGAAATTATTAAACAAAAGGATTGCTAAAGTACTTGCAATGTGCAATGTATTTTCTGGTTTAATTTTTAATATTTCAGCATCTTCTAAAATTAACATATTTTGGAGGTTTTCAGATGACATAGTGTTTTCATCACATTTCATTGTTCATTCTTCGTGAATAATTGGTACCTGAGATCTACAGAATCAAGAAGAGGATATAACAATAAAAATGTTGTTAATCTTGAAACTTTTTATTCTGTTGGTAGTTTTATAAAATCACATTTATTATTTCAGTGTTTTGACAATAGTAAAAAAGCTTCATTAGAGTATTCAGTAACATTTCCTTTTTTTTTTTTTTTTTTTTTGTAGCAGGAATCAACACTCAGGACCTTGTGCTTGCCAGGCACATGCTTGTGCTGCTGAGCTATATCCCAGACCCTCAGTAACACTTCACAACTACATACATTCTAAAGAAAATTTCTGGGCCGGGGATCTAGCTCAGTGGCCTAAGCACCTGCCTGGCAAGCGTGAGGTCATGAATTCAGTCCCCGTTGCCGGAAAAAAAAATGATTTAAAGAAAATTTCTGTGCTTATATCTTGGTAGAGAGGTCACTAATTTTGCATCTAAGAAACAATTTTTTGGTAAAATAAACCAGTATACAAAGATTGGTTTCAGATTCAACAATAAAACTTTAGTTGTGGCTAACTGAAGATGCAATGGATTACATATTCATGTATCTTCCAAATTCTTATATAGAAACCTTAAAACCTTTAAGATCTCATAAAAATGGCATTTGGTGATAGAAATTTTGGGAAATATTTAGGCACAGATGAAACTGTGATGAGATTAGTGACCTTATAAAAAGGGAAAGACTGACAAGAACTTTTATCCATTCTCCACTCAAAGGAGCATTAGAGTAGAACATAGCCCAAAAGAGACGTCTCACCAGAATGTAATCATGCTGTTTCATGAATTTAGAACTCGTGACCTCACAAACTATGAGAAGTGTCTGTTGCTCTGTTGCCTAAGCCATCCAGTGTATGAGATTCTAGTAACAGCCCAAACCGACCTAGATGTACAGTAGTGCAGAAGTGGTTTACAGGAATGAAAGGAGTTACAAGTATCAGCTTTTGGGAGGAAAGCCTCAGCAGCACATGTGTAGGTGTGGCTAGGATCTCTCTGTGTGTTTCCCTCTGTTTGTCTGCCTCTCTTCCTCTCTCTCTGTCTCTGTCTCTCTCACTCTCTGTCTCTGTCTCTCTGAATCTCTCTGTCTCTGTCTTTCTGTCTGTCTCTCTCTATCTCTCTGTTTCTCCTTCATCATCTGCGCACATTGCTTAAAGTTCTCTGTCTCTGATTAGCATAGCACTCTGCTCTGAAAATTTTGTTACCTTAAATCTTGTTTTGAAACTTAATTTTCAGACGTGACGCCTTTGGACAGCAATTAGGTCCTGAGGTTTCCTCCCACCTAAATGGGATTGTTCATTGTGGAAAAATCCTTAAGAAGCTGATAGGCACTTTCTGGCCTAGCATGCACGACACAAAAAGGGGTCTTGTATGAGGAGTGGTCCCATATCCATGGTGCTGGATTTCTCAGCTTCTGAAACCGTGGAAATAAATTTCTGTTGTTTATACATTACCTACTCTAAGGTATGTTCTGACTGTACCTTGAACTGAACAAAATACCTAACTTGAAGTAGTCTGAACTTTTCACTCAGATATTTATGGGTAGGGGACAGGATCATTGACATGAATAAAACCTATGCACAAATCAATATTTATCTGTCACTCAATCTAACTTATGTTTTACGCTTGCATTCACCAAAAGAATTCAGGAGCTATTTAATATTTTGTGGTTGGAATCACTTTAGCAATGCACTTCAACATTATCAGTGTGTAAGAAACTGATTCACTATCTAATCTATATTGACGTGTGATACTTTCTGTAGCTACATGTGGCATTTAATCTCAGTTAGACCAATATTGCTTTTATTTATAATTATACAAGAACAAAAAATACACTTAGCTGATCGAATAATCTAGTTGCTTTTTCTCTTGAAAGAAGTCATGCGCTTTTCATCTATATTGCTTAAAGACAAATATTACTCCATAAAGCACCTTCATAGCATGAGTGTATCGATTATAAAACTCAGCACACTGGATGCAAAGTGCAAAGTGAAACATGCCTTAATGTGAAAACACTGTGAATTATCTTCTTTATATTGCTGATATAGGTAAAGTGCTTACCAGTAAAGTAGAATCCTATTCTCCAATTGAATCTGTGGTCTTAAAAATGGAATGTGTACGCTTGGAGTCGTCACAGAATAGGATGCTCCTCATTTATCAGCATCCTCTGAGTGACAAGGCTCAGGAAGACGGTGCTTGGGAGCAGCAGTGGGAAGCAAATTGGTGTGCACCATGCACAACCTCAAAAATTAATTGACATGTCCTTCAAATAGGCAGCCGTTTTGTGTTAAGTTCTCTGATGAAAAGTCACAGTGTGCATCAACATCAGAGAAAGGGTATTTAAAGTTGTAATCATTTGCTGACAGTTACAAATATTATTTAATTCAATTTAATATTCTGTTGTGTTTTGTTTGAATAATACTTATTAACAATTGTTTACTTGATATTAAACAATTTAAATAATTGTTTACTTGATAGTATTTATTTAATATTATAAAAATTACATACTTTAGGTTACAACAATAATAAGAAATTCTTCATAGTACTGATGAATGATCTGTTTTTACATAGGTAAATGTTGGAGGAATAAATACGAATTCGACTTGGAGTAAGACAATTTATAGAAATAGTGTTCCATCTAGAAATACTGAGAAGTTTTGATATTTTGTGTTGCCAAGCTGCTTTATGTGTTCTGCAATGAATCTGAAGCCACTGTTTTAATAATAAATTAATAAAATTTAAAATTCAGAAAATTTAGAAGAATGTACTCCCTAAAACATACAACATATAAACAAAATTAAATATATATATATATATATATATATATATATATTTTTCCTCCAATTTTAGCATTAATCTTAATTTTAAAGGGAAACAAGCTTGTAAGAATATACAAATAGCCGGGCGTGGTGGTGCATGCCTGTAATCCTAGCACTCGAGAGGCTGAGACTGGAGGATCATTGTGAGTTTGAGACCAGCCTGGGCTACAAAGTGAGCTCAAAGCCAGCCTGAATGGCATAGTGAGATCCTGTCTCAAAAAGACAAGGGTCGGGGATCTAGCTCAGTGGCCTTAACGCCTGCCTGGCAAATGTAAGGTCATGAGTTCAATCCCCTGTGCCGCCAAAAAAAAAATAGATATACAGATGCTAACCTCTATGATCTTGAATCACACAGAATTGTTCTGTAATTTTTCTAGTTCCTCTACAAGGGGACAACTTCTAAAAAACAGTCTTGTGTTGCATAAACATGTTTTTCCAGACTTGGTATTAAATAAGGACATCTGATCTAAAAGTTCTCATATTATAAAAAAAATGAATTTATATGTTCAGTTACATGTATTATCTTGAGTTATCTATAACATAATTGATTTTTTGCTGTTAAATGTGCAGAAGTATGAGTATTCAATGAGTGACTTTTCTTAGTAACATTAATCTTCAAGAATTTCCTCATAGGCTTGTGCTGGTGAAAAAATGGTGTAAGACTGCTCGAGAATGAGTTTATATTCACTTGCATGAATGATTTCTAAGGACATGTTGATAAATGAACTTAATTTTGTATAGTTTTGGAAGATCTTTTGAATTTAGGCAAATTTCTTTATAGTTGAAAGTAAGCAAAAACACTACTAGATTTATTATTTGCAGTAAAATCAATTTCTTTAAAGGTATATTAACATAAAGTCTTTGTTTAGATTGCATTTGTGTACTGACTTTACCTTTTCAAATGAAGGGAAAAAACGATTCAAAGCTCCTATCACATAAGGAAGCATTAGTACAGACAGTATATTAACCAAGGGCAGGATTTTTAAGACTACATTCTCTCAGAAACCTGCAAGAAAAGAATTAAGTGCGAATAACTTCTATTAAGTATTTCAGGAAGAATTTGTATCTTGCCAAAAGATGTTATTCTACTTAAAATTATAATAGGCATCTGGGAATAATATAATTTAATTTATCTAAAGAAAGAATCAATTTCGTTTTAATGAAAACTCTCAAATGTTCTAAAAATAATCATACAACTGACAGTATAAAATTAAATTATGTGTTGCATGGTATGTACTCAACATACTTGATTTCAGACAGACTGGAGAGCTGGAGTATTGATAATTGGTTTCTGGTACAATATGAACTATCCTGGAAAGGAAAAAACAAAGTCCAGGATCAGAGAAATAAAGATTAAAGGAAGAACTGTGAGGTAAAAAGAAGTTTCAGACAGAACTCAGCAATCACTACAGTGTGGGGGTTTGGAACATCTTAAATTTGAAAAAAAAATTCTCTCTCTCTCTCTCTCTGTCTATATATATATATGTATAGTTTACAAATTTAACAAAGAGGAAAATATCAAAATTTTTATTTAATATGAAGTAAAAGAATATAGTAACATCCAGAATCTTCACCAATTTAAACTAGACATATATGCAGTCATTTCCAATCTAATGTATCTGCTTTGCAACACATACCTATATTAGTTAAAGACAATTTTTGATCATGTTACTGCTTATGGTAAACATAAAATTTTCCAGTTCTTGACAGCACAAAATGTCAGCAGGAATAAATTAGATAGGCTCATTTGTTTGGAGAGGAAAAATGGATCTACACATCTTCATGTATAAAAATGCTATAGAGAAGGTCACATGGTAGAAGCATAAGATACATTCTGTTAAGGGGCAAAGAAATTTGCAAACACAAAATTAAACAAAGAATAAAGGATGTTTTGTCCAAAGACATGCCAACATCTATTCAGACAAGAAAAGTAGTTGGGAAAAGTAAGGACATTGTGGAACAGTCAAAGAGAATTCTTATTGATGATACACCTTTACATCGCTTCTTTGACTGCAGCAGCCCCTATCTCCAGCCTTTGTTCTGTTGGTGTCATCATGTAAGTTTTAGCCAGTCATTTAAACAGTATGATAAAAACTACTCGCAAGACTGGACAACTAACATATCCTGATATTCTGTGGGTTCTCCATGGCAAACAAGTTGGCAATATCCCAACTTTTATTATTATTATTATTATTCTTTTAGGGAGAAAGGCAAATGATGGAGTTGTTGCAGGGAAGCACTGCTAAACATTGCATGATGGACAGTAAATTCTCACACAAAAAAGAGAATAATCTAGCAAAAAGCCAGTAGTACTGAGGTTGAAAATTCTTGATCTGCTCTATTTTTCTTTTCTGCCTATATGATATTTAGAATTAAGTAGTTCTAGAACTCTGCTGTAATACTTTTCTAAGTTGTTTCCTTGTGATTTAACTCAACATAGTGAATAAAGTACTTCACATTTACAAAATTTAATAGTAAATCTTATCCTTTATATTCCTACTGCACACACACACACACAAGCAGAGACACAAATGATCTTTTAAGCATGTTGTATTGTCTACTGTTTTGTGCACAGTGATATTCTCACACACAAGTGTATACATAAGACCAAATGAATCAAACTCTGTACAGTACATTAAATATAGACTGTTATTTGTATGTAATTTCTATATCAATACAAATGTAAAAAAATAGAAATATGTGAGCAAAAAATACTTTTTGTTGTGTTTTCATTATATATGCCATATTAAATTAGCAATCCTAACTTAACTAAAAGAGAAACATACATATATATATATATATATATATATTGATATGCACAAAACTACTGTAAATAATTCCTCTAATGTGAAGTGGCCAGAGGAATGATTATAAGAAATTAAAACTACAAAGCACAAAATAAAGATTCCATAGTATTTGTAGGATTGGTTATTTTCATTTTAATGATTTTTAGACTTTTGAATGGGAAGTAGGAAGAAATAAACACCACATTGCCAAATACTGCACAAATTGAGAAAAAAAAAAGTAGACTTCTTTTTAATGACATACTAGAACTTTTAAGGTTGTATAATCTTCTCAAAATTTATATCCAGGAAACACTTATGACTTCTACCTAAGTGATAATTACCACAGAGAAGGCCTGTAAAATAGTACATTTTCTTGATAATTTAGGAATGTTTGTATTTTTGAAAATAAAATAGTAACCTCTTGTGTATATTAATATGGTGATAAATTATCTACCATTATATATCATTGGCATTTTAAAATGACATATTACATTATGCACAGACGTGGGATGACACCTCACTCAAAGTATAGAACCTCCAAAACTGCTGCAGAGCTGTCCATTTATGGCTACTCACCAATGCCTGCTTCATTTGAACACTTTTCTAAGTTATTTCCTGTGAATTCCTGACACATACATGATGGCTGGGGGTCATACAAAAAATACCCAAAATAGTTTAATTAATATTGAGTATCAAGGTGCAAAAGAAATAGGGACTAATATCCCCAAATATATAATGTATGTTGTCCTCTCTGCAAAATTTTTACCTCTTGCTTAGTTATAACATTGTTACTATAATTTCTCCTGCCCACAACTTGAGACTCCAGCCACAGCTGTGCAAACAATAATGTGTTTTACTCATAAAGAAAGAAATATGGATGCGTAAGGTGATCTCATGTTGATGCTGGGCTGCGTGCTGAAAGAAAGGAAGGGTCAGCCAGGTCCTTCATGTTTTTTAACTTATGGTTGATTCCACAGTATCTGTGCTCCATTGCAATCAATCTGAATGTGATTCAAGGATGGACAAGAGGAGAAAGGTTCACGTAGACAGGGATTATCAGTTTGGAGAAGTTTTCAGGCAACAACCCCCAGTGACATCTGCTTCTATCTTTGGTGAGACCTGATTCCCGAGATCACTTTCAGTTGCACAAAATATTACATGTTGGAAATGCTTGATGATGTATATTGCCGACCCTAGTCTTCTTTTGTAAGATGAAAAGAAGAACACATATTAGATGGGCAACTATGTCTGCCACAAATACTTATGTTTTTTTTTTTTGCTTTTTCCTACTAGTTGTATCCCTGTCCAGCTGCACCGTTAGAGTGTCTCTAGTTTTCATTTAACAATTTAAAACTTTGGTTTGAACAAGAAAGTCAGCATATTTTAGTTTGTCTAACAATAGCTCATGGTTTGCAATTCAATCTTACAAAGTAGCAAACTAATTGTATTTTAACCAGTCTTCCAATGTGTTTAGGGAGAAACTGTATTAGTATTCTGTATTGGAGAACTGATTCTTGATGAAAAATGGTTAAAGGGAATGTAATTTTATTTTCATTAGTCAGAGGAAAAGAGCTAGTGTTATAATAATACATTTGAAGACCAACACTAGTAACACATTCTTGTAGTTCAAGTGAATGCTTGTAGTATTAGAAAACATGAAGGCATTCAAAAATCTAAGTATAAAGTTAGGCTACGAGAGAGAGAAAGCCAGAGAGAGACAGAGATAATGAGACAGAGAAAGAGACAGACAGACAGAGATAGAGTAGTTTAAAAAAAAAGAGAAGAGAGAGTGAAATTAGAGCAGAAATGACAGATAGATGGAAATCAACAGAAACATTCAAATGGAGATAAAAGATTCTTCAATGGTGATATTTTGAACATATAATTATATAGGTAAAGTTAGGAAGACCAAATACAAATACTTCCTTTTCTATAATAAAAAGATATAATCCAAAGAGAAAATAAATGAGAAAGACTAAGTAGCACAATTTAAATGGGGAAAAAAGGAAATTGTTTTTTATTGAAAAAAATTACAAATTAGTATTTTATGTTAGCCAAATCATTAAGGGTTATATAAAATCATAGATGATTTAAAGAATTACCATTATTTCCCAGTATGATCTAATTATTCTTTTTCTCTTTTTATAATACACAGAATGAAATGATCCTTTGGTATTAAGTAGATTTTTTTTTTTTTTTGCAATTTCTCGATACAACCTAAGGGTACATTTAAATTGGAAAAGGAACAAAAGCACAGGACCCGAATTGCTGGCAGGGGTTATTGTCAATATGTAAATCAGATGTGGGACATATTTACCCACACAACACATTCAAGTCTTCAAAGAAAATAAGTGAACAGGCTTTTAAAATTTCATCACACTTCTAACCATTACATTGGAGGGTAAAAATTAGTTTATTCTTGAGCCACTGGCATTCTGCTTGGCTAAGACAGTAACTAATCACAAGCACCCAAGTAGTTAGACCATTACTACAGAACCCACAGTGACATGAATCAGAATCAATAAATGTGGACACGCAGTCCACGTTTCAGAAGGCTCAGCAGGAGCGTGAGCCCAACTAGGGTAATAGAATGGCCCTGTCAGGGTACCTGTTCATAATGATGCTAAAAATTTTATTACCAAAAGGTGCCTTACAGTAATCCTGTAGCCTAAAGTCATAGATTTTACATAGAACACGGCCTCATTATTTTTTCTTCTTAATCGATAGGTTCAGTTTTCTCTTTCACACATATAAAAAGGGTAAAATGCAGAAATAAGGGAGAAATTTGGGAGTAATAATGTATTCATAAATCACAAAAGTCTGTTAATATCAAATTTATATGCTGAATTCTCGACTTGCTGTTGTTCATTCAGTATAGAAGGACTGTTGTGTGCATGGATCTTGATGTAGAATGAGAGGAGTAGACATTGTATGGCCATTGCACAGAATGGATAGTTGACTGAAGTGCCAATTGAAACAGGAAGTTAGAGGAGGTTGTAGTTAGAAACAGAATATGCAAAGTTTTATAGGCCATATAAAGCATTCTTTTGTGTCTGTTAAAGAATTGGAGGAAACCACTAATTCTTTGTTTCCTAAGCCACTTATTTGTTTTGCATGTATCCACATCTATAACTAAAATAAACCTACTAATTACTTGACGTTGAAGCATTTAGAGAGTCAGTATAGAGAAAATTTCCTTGTCATAATTTCATTGTCATAATCAGTATCCCCAATGATGATTGACCTAATATATAGAAAGTAAGAATCAACTAATAAGTAACCAGTTACAAGACTTGCAATAGTCTGGATTAGAAATGATTGTTTTAAACTGAGGATAAGAGTGTTGATGTCTAGAAAGTGCACAGTGTTATAGAGAGCATAGATTTGTCACACCATGGAATGGATTATGCACGCCTGTCAGTTATGAAGATGGTGTCTCAAATTAGTCTCCATTAGGATCTGCACAATTACATTGGTATTGGTTCTATTAATTTACAGAACAAAGAGTGAAAGAGTAACATGCTTGGCAGAATTAGTATAGGTTGAGTTCTCCAGATAATGGCTTTGAGGTATCTTTGGGCCAGAAGTAGTAGGAGTGATCGGGAATCAGAAGACATCTGGGCTGCAGGTTTAAAACTGACCAGTGAGGAAGATGAGATCTAATATATGACAAAAGAGAAAGAGCTTCAAGAGTACATGCCATTTAATAACTTTCTGGAAGAAGGAGCAAAGGCTGACAACCTTCTGAGAAACAGCTGGAAAAACAGAAACAGAAAGGCTGGGCAAAGAGAATTATGTTTTTGCAAATAGAGGAAAAGATGCAGATGGGCCACACATTCTGAAAGGATAGGGGGATGGATGAGGAAAAAGCCATGTTCATGAGACTTAGAAATATGAACTGATGGTTGCTTCAATGTGGAGAAGTAATTTTACTTTAGAAAGAGTGTGACCAACTGATAAAACTATGTGTAACAGCAGAGGCATCTAAATGATGTTTTATTTATAGAGGTGAGAGAGAGGAGTATCTGAAAAGAGGATATAGAAGAGTAACTTGAGGGGGACTTTCCTAGGAGAGTGGAGATTTAAACACTAGAAATACTGACAAGAAACGATTCTATAAGACGAACGACTGAAAGATAAATGAGAAAAAGTGGATGGTCCATGTAATGATGCTAAAAGTCTGGATGGAGGTGATATCCAAAGCCACTGGAGAAAGGGAAGCATTTCCTTCCAGAAGCCTCTATGTAAACAGAGCATTTGAAATTCAAAATGGAGCCAAATAAAGATGCAAAGGTGTTTTGGTTCACATTGTATTAAGAACATTATCAGAATGCCTCAACCCAAGGCCTACTATGTACTTGAAATTTCTGTAATGTGTTAATTTTTCTGCTGGTATCACAATTAAATCTGTTAAAACAGAGCATACACAGATTAGCAATATGCTGTTGGTTGAAACATCTGATTTCTTGTGCTACTTTGTTCATATTAAGCTTGAAAACTGTTATTTATACAATTTAGTATAACATCAGTAATGCCTATGCATATATTGGAATCTATAACTTTAAAGAACAATTTTAGTAGTTATTTTTATCTATGCTTCATAGAGCCTTTACCTCATCACTAGAAGTTATGGTTTATATTAAGTTAAATTATTCTTAGATAATATAAAATGAGTAGTTAATAATATTACTCCTTATTCTTTTATGCAAAATTTAATATAATCACAAATTGAATTTCTCTGGTTTCAAAGTAAAACTAGGATCTCATCATTTTTCTGTGTTTTCTTGATTTCTATATGCATTCAACAAAAGGCTAATTCCTCATGCGTCATCAGATATAAACTCAAGCATATCAAAAGAAGGTCCAACCTTTGTTGATT
>RJWT010005563.1:0-30731 GCA_004365215.1 Cuniculus paca | reverse complement strand
ATATATATATATATATATATATATATATAATAGCTATACTAATGATCTCTGTTAGTTCATCAAAAAGAGCAGTTTGTGTGTTCATTGTTTGATTGTTTGATCATTTTTTCATGCCTGTATCTTGTAACCTGAACAACTACTTTTAAGATAGGAACGCACAATATATTAACCATTGTGAATCTCCTATGATTTTGTTTTGAAATTCTGTATCATTTTTAATCTTTTTTAATGTAAAAAAATTTACAGTAAAAACTAATCATAGGCTTTGAACAAAATTCCTCAATCGTTTGTCCATGTGAAGTTGGATAGATTAGGAGGAATCCCACTGGAAAGCTATTCAATGAATGGAGTATTCACAGAAGAAGAAATAAAGATTTGCCAAAGTTGAAGAGAAATTTTACCCCAGTATAATGAAGGAGAGGGATCCATTATTGACTGTGGGTTCTAGCAAGGGGCTACAGATGAGAACAGGCATGGAGCAGGATATAGAAGAGTAAGGTAGTTTCAAAGGAGATTTTTCAGTGAGTGGTTTGTTTAATAATTTGAGGCCTTTTGTGAAAAGTGTGGAACATCAAGCAATAAAATGTGTTGGAAAATTATAACATTTCTACCTAAAAAAATAGAATGTGAAGGGGAAAAAAAACCTAAAATTTTTTCCCAAAACTTAGACAAAATGCAATTTTCTCAAAATTTCAGTGAAATGGAAATTACTAATCTCTCAAACAAGGACTGCAAATATGTATTTGACTTGAGTCATACAATACAGGGTAGATGAAGAATTGATTTTTTTCATATTACTTCTTTAATTCTAACAGCTCATCATATTTAGGAATCATTGTAAGTCTTTAGGAGTTGAAGGCAGATGATGAATTACATCTTCCTAAGAAGTTTAAAGTCCATAGTTTTATTTTATGGCTCTGAATTTCTCTCATATGCTTAACTTTTAAGAAGATGAAAAATATTACCTATTTCTTTGAAACATGCTCAACTCTATGAACATTAAACATTTTTATGGAATTTATAAAAACTACTCAATAGATTAATAAATTTAAGTAGCATATTAATTTTAAAGATTTTTAAAGGTATGCAGGCCAAATTCACTCATTTTAGATGTTCGATTTAATGAAATATATATAACCATGAAACCATCACAGTGATCAAGACAGATTATTTTAGACATCCAAAAAATTATCTGCAGGCCAGTCACCCACTAATGTGATAACCCATAGTTTTGTCTTTTCCTAAATGTTATAGAAATGATATATGTAATGCTTTCATGTCTGGTTTATTTTACTTAGCATAATAATTTTTGAAATGCAACCAAAATGGCTAGATACCTTTATTATTAAATCTGTTGCTGGGTAGAATTCTGTTGTATGGAGACAACATGTTTTGTGTTCATGTTAGTTCTTAGACACCTAGATTGATTCCAAGTTTTAGCTATTATGCTTACTGCTAGTATAAATTATGGACAGGTTTTTGCATGAGCATGTTTTTATTTCTGTTGTTTAAACACTTAAGAGTAATTTTCTTGGCAGTAGCATGTTTAACCTTACAAGAAACTTCCAAACTGCTTTCCAAAGCAGCTATTAAATTGTGCATTTCAATCAGGAATATGCTAGAGTTTCAATTGTCTCTCCTTTTTGTCATCATTTGGTACTATCAGGTTTGTTTGTTTTTTAATTTTAGCCAGGCTAGTGACAACTCCTTGTGGTTTTACTTTACATTTTTAACATCTAATCATCATCTTTTCATATACTTATTTATAAAATGTATAAATAAGTGTAAGGTGTATTTCTTTTGTTGTGATTCAAACTTTTGGTTGATTTTTGTGGACTTGACTTTTTTATTATTATAAAAATTATATATGTTGGGTTCAAGATGTTTGTCAAATATTTGTTACCAAATATTTGTCACAATTGTCTTTTCTCTTCATATTCTAAATAATGACCTCAAAGTTTTCTATTTTGAAGTTCTATTTAATAATATTATAACCTGGTCTAGCTAAGAGATCTTTGCTACATATTCTGAAACTTTAGTTTTTACACTTTAGTCTATGATCTGTTTAAAGCTGGTTTATGTGTATGTGCAAGGTTTAAGGGTTATGATTCATTTCTTTTCCACATGTAAATCCAGTTGTTACTGTATCATATGTTTGAAAGCTTACCCTTTCCTCACAGAGTTACCTGGTAAGTTTGTTGAAAGTCAGTAGATCATATAAATTTAGGTCCATTTTGGGTTTTTCTGTTATGTTTGATTAATCTATATGCCTGTCTTTGAATCATTTCCATACTGTCTCTGTGTCTGTGTCTTTGTAGTAAATCGTAAAGCAAGGGAATGTAGAGCCTTCCTTTAAATTTGTTCTTATCAAAATTGTTTGAGCTATTCTGTGCCCTTGGTTCACCTATATAAATTTTATCATCAGCTCATCAATATTTTATAGATATAAAAGCCTGCTGAAATTTTGAAAGGGGTTGTTTTGAATCTGTAGAGAAATTTGATTAGAATTGATATCTCAAAAATGTTGAGCATTCTTATCTCTGAGCATAGTCTATCTCCATACTTTCTTCAAGTCTTTAAATTTTTTTATCAATGTTTTATAGATTCAGCATGTAAATATTACACATTTGATTCAGTTTATCTTTTTTTTTTTTTTGAGATGGGTCTCGCTATGCAGTTCAGGCTGACCTTGAGCTCACTTTGTAGCTTAGGCTGATCTTGAACTTGCAACGATCCTCACTTTGTAGCTCAGGCTGATCCTGAACTTGCAACGATCCTCCTGCCTCAGCCTCCCAAGTGCTGGGATTACAGGCGTGCAACACCATGTCCAGCTTTGGTTTATTCTTGTTTCATTTTTTTATGATATTATAAATGACTTATTATTATAACTGTTTATTGCTACTGTGCATGAATGTACTTGATTTTTGTCTAACCATTCTAAACTTATTAATTCTAGTAGATTTTTCAGCAGGTTTGGGGGAGATTTTTTATGTAGACAATCAGACCATCTATGAAGAATTTTAACTTTTTTTTAACCTACACACTATTTATTTTTTTTGTCTAGGACTTCCTTTAAACATTAAATATAAGAAGTGAAAACAGACATTCTTCTCTCATTTTTTAATCTTAGGGAAATAGACTTCTGCCTTTATGTGTTATTGTTTGTTTCTTCATTTATGTGCTTTATCATGCTGAGAAAACATCCAGTAATCACATGCTTCCTTCTGAGTCTTCCCCAGCGAAGCATTTAAAATTCGGATTTCTGTTAACAATCTTTTCAAGGAAATACAGGCTTTATCTATCACATTTTTTTCTTTAACATTCTCCAGTCTGTGACCACTGTTTGATTCCAAAGCTAGTCCACTTTTACAGGAATTTGTTACATTCTACTATTCCAAATATTGAAATCTGGATTACTTTTCTAATTCTATGGAGTAAATTTTCCCAAAATTAACAGATTAAAACAAGACATATTTGTTTCTTAAACTAAACGTTAAGATGATCTTTCTTATACAGTACATCTGGTATCTGCATCCTCACAATTACATAGCACACTCTATAAAATCCAAACTCAACCATTCAAAATTGCGCTAAGTGAAGGCAGAACCTATGGTTACATCTCTTAAAAACACACACAGTTCACCTGGTCTTTCTGTAGCAGTATTACGGACAGATCCAGGTAGCACAAGAAAGGAGGGAGCAGACAGAGTTTGTGCTGGGGTGTGCTCGCGATTGCACTTGTATACTACACACTTAGCGAGTTACACTTTTATTTAACACATAACAAACACTAGTCATTTACAACAGCTGAGGTTCTGGGGTTCAGGACTCTTGACATGGCTCATGTGGGTCCCCTGCTTCGGAGTTTCAGCAGGCTGTGTTCAAGGCTAGAGCGTGGCCGTGCTCACCAGGAAACTCGGCTAGGGAAGGATTTCCCTCTAGGGTCGCGGAGGCTGTCTGCAGAGTTCGTTTCTTTATGACCACGCCGGGAGTCCTCCTTCCCGTGGGCTTTCACCTGCAGGCCACTCTGAGGGTCAGAGGCCCTATGCAGTGTCCTGCCGTGTAACCCATTCTGTGTGCATTTCTCCTCAGGAACAGCACCCGAGTGAGAGGGCAGCGTAGTTAGGGAAGTGACAGTCATCATACCTGCCACATTCTAGGAATTGGTAGAAAATCATAGGTCTGAGCAACATTTCAAGGGGAATTATGTAAAGGCGTGAGCTTCGGGAAGTGAGGTGGTAAGACCAGCTCAGAACGTGCTTGTCATACTGTGCCGCCTACTTTGACGAGAGTGTTTATTCTCAATGGATGTTGAATTTTGTCAAAACTAGGGTTTTTAATACCTTTTGACATAATGATGTAGTTTTTTCCTCTTTAAGCTGATCACATGACATCCCAGGTGTAATATTCTACTTAATTATGAAGTATTCTTTTTTACATATTGATTGCTCTGATCTAATATTTATTAAGACCTATATTCATGAAGCTGTTTATCTGAAGTTTATCTTGTCATTTCTTTGTTTGGTTTTGATGTAAGGGAAAAACTTCATAAAATGAATTGGGAAATATTATCTTCTGTTTTCTATAGGAATTTGTATAGAATTGGCATTATTTCTTAATATTGGTAGAATTTGCCTCTGCAGCCATTTGGGTCTGGAATTTTTATTATGAAAATGTTTTTCTTTACAAATTAAATTTGTTAATAGCTGTAGGGTTATTGAACCTCCTTATTTCTTCTTCAGTGATCTTTAGTAGTTTGTGTTTTTCAAGAATTTATTCACTTCGTGTGTCTTAAAATTTATCAGCATACCATTTTTCATAAAATTTCTTTACTGGCCCATTAATACGCATAGGTTTGCTCTCACTCCTAGTATTTTGCTTTCGTTCAAATTTTTTAACTCTGACTACAGATTTATCAGTTTCATTGATCTTTTTTAAAAATAGATTGAGTTCTATTGATTTTTCTGTAGTTATTTTCTTTGCTCTAAATTGAAGAAGTATTAAGTCATGAAAAGTCTGGAATGTAAAACTTACAGGTCTGAGTGTAACTTTTTAGTTTTACTTTTAAATGCAAACTTTATAGTACTGCCTGAACACCTGAACCAAATGGTTGATGAATATTATCACAGTGAAACTGAAAATAGCTACTCGAGGAGGCAAGCAAAGACCAGAATTTACT
The DNA here is from genome assembly GCA_004365215.1 of Cuniculus paca. Classification (NCBI taxonomy): domain Eukaryota; kingdom Metazoa; phylum Chordata; class Mammalia; order Rodentia; family Cuniculidae; genus Cuniculus; species Cuniculus paca. Next base: position 25,552 of record RJWT010005563.1, on the reverse strand, counting down.
GAGAACTTCCCTTCTCAGATTTTTGGAGACATTAATTAATTTTAATTTTTACAATAAATTATATGGATAAATGTTATTACATTTTTAGAGATAGAAGTCGTGAACTTAGTATTTAAATTCCTGGTTCATTTCTCTGTATTTTACTATATCAGAAGTCTTTTTGGTTGGTGTAAATTAGAAGATACATTTTGAAAATTCTGAAATATTTATAGTGTTCAACAATGAGGAAAGCATTAATAAATTATAATATATCTACTAGGTGATGTGAAAGTTATTGTAGGATGACCTTATGCGACTGTTTGCCAAATCAGTCCTGTTTCCTCTTCTTGATGTGACATATTTAATGCTAACTACTTCTTAACACCTCTAAATGTCCTACTTTGAATTATGAATTGTGTAGTCAGTGTGCATGCATTAAAACTGAAGGATAATTATAAAGTGCAGGGACAAATACTAATTCAAGTTTGCAGTGATGTTAAAATGGTTAGTAAAAACTTAGAAATATATGAAGTGATAGTCACAGTATACGAAAGAGGTGAGACTGTGAAAAGTGTTTGTTGTTCTCCAAATGTTCTCTAACATTACTATAGCCATTCCATAATTTCAGTCATATATATGAATGTATTTAGATGGAAAACGCTTTTCCTTTGGAATAGAAACTTTTATATTGGCTTCTTAAAGTTGGGGATGGTGGCACACACCTGTCATCCCAGAACATGGGAGGCTGAGGCAGGAGTATTACCACAAATTCGAGGCCAGCCTGGACTCCATTGTGAGTTATTTCAAAGCCAGCCTAGGATATGCAGTAATACCCTATCTCAAAAAACCACACACACACTCACACACACATACACTAGTTTCCTAATCACAACATATAAAATGTTAAATGGCTTAAATATTCTATTAAAAGTTGAATGTATGAAATGTTTTCATTTAACTTAAATACAATCAGTAAACTGAAATGTTGAAACAATGTCCACAGCTAGTCTTTTTTTATTTTATTAGTCGTGTTTGTGATACACGATGTTTACTTTCATCTTAGGGAGTTCATAGGCTTAACACACCTGGATTCTTTTTATTGCCCTTACCACTCCACTCCCTTCCTTCCCTCAGTCCTTTCCCTACTTTCATTATCATTATCATTGTTATTATTATTATTTCAGTTCGTGTTTGTGACGTGTCATGACTACATTTATTGTTGGTAGTCAGTGCATATACACAGTGCATTTTCAGACCTTTTATGTCCCATTTCCCTCTTCCTTCCACTCACCATCTCTTGGTCTCGTTTCCACTTGCAAAAAAGCCACCTCCCTGCTTCCTTTCCACAAGCTTTTATTTTGTTCTTTATTTATACTTTGGGTTACTCAAATGAGAGGAAACCATATGGTATCAAGCTGTGTGTCTGATTTATTTCATTTAATACTATTCATTTTCCTACAAATATCTCAAATTTATCCTTCTTTATAGCTGAGTAGTATGCCAATATGTAGAAATAAAATTCTGAACTTATTTTTGGTAGTCTAATTTTTCAATTTAGATCTGCAACATGTGGTCAGCTTTTCAACCTTAAAAGAAATGTTCTACGTAATAAGCCTTTTTTTCCGGTGGCATAAGCACTGCCAAAGAAGCAACAATGCAGACCATTTTTTGATCAAAGGATTAGTACAGTGTCCTTTAATATGGATTTTTGAATTGTGGACTGAAGAAAGTTGGAATACCACATAACTAGAAAATTCATATTTTCAAAACCTTTTTACTCATTAGTTGTGACACATTACATTCTTGTATTAATGATTTAACTTTCTACTTATAAATGTATCGTGTTGATTTTCTTTTTTGAAAAGTCATAAATAATCTCTATTGGTGACTCATATAACATTATTCAGTTAGACAGTAGTTACGTTTCCATTGAAATCTCTCCAACCTCTGTGCAATTAGCCAAATAACATCCTGTTATCAGGATGTGAGCTATAAAGCATTACACAAAGACAAGCTTGAATAGAAATAATTATTCACCTCAGAAATATTTTTATTCCCCTAGGATCAAGTCCAAATGTCTCAGTTGAGTATTCAAGTCCCTCTGAACCCTGATCCCCACTGATAATCTCAAATTTTAGCTCCCAATACTCTAATATGCACAGTATTCACTGTGGATCTCATCTCTGTGGCCCACCCAGGTATCTTCCTACCTCTGCATTATCTAAACTCCTCACTTTCCCTTGCTTTCTTCCCCCTACCCCCTTCCCCCCCATTTTCATGAATCTTACATCTCTATATTAATCAGCTTTCCTGTTGCTGAGACCAAGTATCCAGCACCCACAGTTTAAAGGATAAGTAAGGTGCCTGGTTGGCTCCTGGTTTCAGAGGGCTCAGTTCATGGCTGTCTGGCTCTAAGGCAGGAACATCATGGCACAGGATCTTCTTAGCAGAATGCTGCTCACCTCAGGAGATCAGAAAGCAGAACAAGGGAGCAGTGCCTTCAGTAGAAGAGGGCAGGAGATCAGATATAATCCCCCAGGTCATGCCTCCGTGACCCGACCAGACACTTTACTTATCTCCTAGATGGCTCCCAAGCCAATCAAGCTGACAATCCAGCTTAACTGTCACACTTTCTCAAGAGCAAGTTTAAAAGACATCCCCCATGAAGTCATATTCAAACATCCCAACTCCAAAATACAAGTTTATACGTGATATTTGCAGCAAAAACAACCAATATAAAAAAGTTACAACCTTCGTAACCAGTGTAAGATTGCTGCCCTAAAAAAGTTAAGAATCGCTGAAAGTTAATCTAGAAATATGAATTATGTTTAGTGCAGATTCCCCAGAAGTAGATATTTTAAAGTGAAAATAGATGTTCAGAAGATGCTTGTAGGACAGGGTGTTGAGGATGTGTCCTCGTGTTGTTTATGGGCACTGACCACAGGGACTTGATCTCTCAGGGGAGCTCTGGGGAGTGCTGCAAAACTAGCACAGAGCTATTAGACAAAGTGGGCATGGGAGCGGAGGTGTTTATACTCCTGCCAGTCAGTAACAGGGCTGCTCCCGGGGGACCTTGATTCCCTGGACTCTGCCTCTGGGTTCACGGGAACAGAGGAGGCTCCAGCAGCTGAGCAAACCTGCAGAGAGCAAGGGTTTAGCAATCAGCAGTTCCAGTTTGCACCAGAGAAGGGGTGGGAGACACTGGTGTGGCAGCAAGGAAATGGGCAATAAAAGTTGTTTCGCAGAAGGTGAACCACAAATTGCTGATAAACTTATGAAAATACTGTTCATGAACAATCAGGGAAATGGCTGTTACTATTTGACATTTACCAAATTGATAAAAGCGGAAAGAAAATCTTATAAAACCAGCGACTAAGGTCATAGGAAGCACAGTTCTCATGCACCGATAGTTTGGTGACAAGTGGATAAAACTACTTTTAGTAAAATTTGGCTACACTTAATAAATTTAAAATTGTATTTCCTTTGACCAAGTACTGTCACTTTTAGGGATGTAACAGAAGTAGTTTCCTATAAAGGTACATGCCAGGATATATATTCTAAAATAGCCACCAAAGTACTACTTATAACAGCAGAGCAAGACTCTAACACCAAATGTAATGTTCATTATAAAGAGACTAGTAAATGAGTCGTGATATTCAGATACATGAAATGGCAGACTGAGCTATGATGACTGATCATTTATGTTAAACAGGTGAATTTGAAAAGGCTAATGCTGACTTGTGACTGTCTCAGGGAAATGTACACAGTGTGATTAGATATATATATAATATTCAAAAATAGGCAAAACCACAAAACGTGTTTCTTTTTATCAATTAAGCTTCATAGGAAAACTCTTTAGTAACATAATTAACACCATTTAGGAACTTGGGGCTAAACAAGATAATGTAATTGGGGGTGGTCCACCTAGAGAGTATCCAAGGCTCTGTTCTATTTCTTCATTCTAGTCAGTATACACATGTATTCGTTTCTATAAAGCTCTGAAGAAAATATTTCATAATAAAGAGGAGGAGAAACCATGAAATAAAACGGCGATATCATGTCCCAGGAGTAGGAGAAGAATCAGAAACACTGTTGTCGTAGAAGCAAAGAAGGAGAGGACAGTCAACATTGGCAGCTGTTGCTAAGCAGTGTGGGATAGAAAATGAAATGAAACTAATGGAATTGGGACTGAAGAGGTCATTGGAGGTCATTAATGAGTGCGGTTTCACCAACAGAACCAGGGTAAATGCCCAAAAACAATGCCCGAGGAACAGTAAAAAGCAAGGAGTATAGACAGCTCTTTAAATAATTTTAGCAGCAAATGCAAAAAAGGAGATAGATTATAATTTGGGCAAAAGGCAAATTTGAAGGCTAGAGATATTTTATTAGAAAACATAATCCAGACTAGACCACACATAAACATATTAAAATGTTTAAATAGAAATTTACTTATAGGAAAAAAATCGATATTATTACAAGAAAAAATTCTTCTGGAGAATCTTCCAATTAAGTCTTTTTTAGTGAAAAAAGATGTGATATTTCAAATAACTGTTTCATCTAGCTTCTAAAATTCTCCCCAAGGATGTTATCTCAATTTCTGATCCCTCTAATAGTCTTTAGAATTCTGCTTAATTATCTTTTCGATGTTCTTACTCGTTTTTAATAAACAAAAATTGTACCAATTTGAATCATAACGTAAAAACATGTTGAGTTTGCATTGAAACTAATTACCAGTGAAGGTGGCTACTTATCCTTTCCCTTTCCATATTAGACAATTTTTGTCATCACAGTTTTATGTAGACAGAATTTAATGATTCACTGAAATCATTAAATGTATAGATGCTCTTACTTGACCGTGTATGTGAATATTCTACTAAGAAAAGAATGTTAATCTTAAAGTTACAAAACATGCCACACCACTGGAGATTCGTGTTAAAGAGGTGATGGCTGGTGTGTCTAAGTTTGGGCCAGCAGTAAGGGACTTTGTCACTGACTTTGACAAGACATCAGTCTCAGTAGAGCAGAGTGACAAGGAGGTGGGTGACTGCCATTTATTTTAATAATGGGCCAAATTTTCAAGCTGTAACAACATGCTCAGTAAATTCTTCCATTACTGTGAGACCAAAGGAGAGGTGGAAAATGGATTACAGTTCTGTTTTTTTTTGTCTCAGAGTTACGTATTTTTGTTCTGTTCCTATAGTAACATCATGCAGTGGCTAAAATTTTTAACTCCTTTTTAGACTCCCTGATGGCTTCACGCAGCTTCTAAACTTGACCCAGCTCTACCTGAATGACGCCTTTCTTGAGTTTCTGCCAGCCAATTTTGGAAGGTAAGAAAAAGAAACATAAGTTATGCCATGTTACTCACCATCAGTAAGTGCTGTATCAGCACCAGCCGATAAGGCTTCAAAAGAGACAGCGCAAGCCCGGCCTGGTGGCGCAGGCCTGTAATCCCAGCGCTTGGGAGGCTGAGGCAGGAGGATCAGTGCAAATTCGAGACCAGCCTGGGCTACAAAGTCAGCTCAAGGTCATCCTGAACTGCATAGTGAGATCCTGTCTCAAAAAGACAAAAAAAAAAAAATGACAGTACAATTGAGGATGGGCCTCATTATTATGCAACAAATGGGACTCTGTGAATGCAGGAATGAAATTTACTTCTGCAGAAATGAAATAAAGTTAGGTTTTCACATAAGACCAATAAACAAGTTTTAGATAAATCCAAAGGTTAAATATCAAAAAAAAGTAAAACCACAAGATGATCTTGAAGAAATTCAGTTGGATATTTATGTTCCTTAGCTTGTGAAATGCCTTTATAAGCCAAGAAGCAAAAAAAGAAAACTGTAAGTCAATAGCACTTCAATACTCTTAAAATAAGAAAATAAAACATTTAATATAAAGCCATAAATGAAGAAAATATTTTTATTCTATAGGAAAAATAAATGATAGCCTTAATATATAAAAGATTCTTACAAATGAATATGAAGACAAGGATCTTGAGGAAAATGAGTAAATAATATGAAAAGGCAATTCATAGTAAAATACGGCATGGTCAGTGAAAACTATCTTCAAAAATCATAAGTGTGATACAAATTAATACGACAGTGAGAGACTTTGTGTTCTAGTCCGTTGTGAAAACCTTTTCGAGAGCGTGAGGGCAGAGATAAGATTCCGTTCTGCTAATTGGATGGCAGTGTCACACCCTTTATGCAGAGAAGCATGCTTTAAAAACTTTGAAAATACTGACAGACATCGCCTTTGTGATTGATTTCTGGGAATATCTCACACTATCACCAGATATCACATAGGATTTATAGACAAGTGTATTTCTTATTACTGACAAAATGAAAAAGGTGGAATTGCACGTCTAGGAAGTTGGTGAAATAGATGATTCGTCCACATGATAACACTATGTGGCAGTTAATAATCTTGTATCAGGAAAATCCATATTTTTAATTATTACGAGGAGTTTAATCTAGGAATATATGCTAACAAAATGCATGAACTATGTTTTCAATATGAATATTCATGAAATGAAAGAGTGGTTACTCTGGAGTGAAATTATGGATAACTTTCATTTTTACTCATATTTTTTCAATATTTTCTAGCTGCTCTGCTCTGCAATTTTATTTTCTATAAAAGATGTATCCTAAAAGCTAAGACATTTTAATTTTTCATTGCCAACTACATTTTTCACAATGATCATCTTTGAAATTGTTCACATACTCGGTGGGGCGTAATTCAACACCTGTTTGCAGAAGCTCGTACCTGACCTGAGAACCCAGAGCGATAAGTGAGTTCACTTAGCGTGTGCCAGCCTCTGGTTACGTACTGAAAGCACATTACTGTTCCTCAGCTGCTCTTAGCTCTGTGAATCATGATGTCACAGCACCTGTTAACACCATTTACTTGGACACTTTGTAAAACCCAGATTTTTAGAAGAGTGTTTTCCTGGCTTCTAAATGAATCGGAAGTTCGCTATCTATCCATATAAACCAGAACTTTCCTGCTGGTACAGATCAACACTATTTATTAAATGTTTAATTATCCTCCTACTTAGGGCTTTTTTGACTTGGATTTTTGTGAGTTCCCTTTAATTCACAGATTTCCAACCTTTTGGCTTGTCTGGGAGTGAAGAGGAAATATATTGGGCTGCATATAAAATAGATAATATACACAGGCTACAAAACTTCCTCTCTTATAATTTAACTTATGAAATACGTTTGTGAAATAACACAAGCCCAAGTTTAAATAATTAAATAACACCTGTGTGCTCAGTAACGATAAACACCTGGCTTCACAGGCACATGCAGGTGGGCGGATTGAAATATGACCTTTGGTAGTTGTGCATTTTACTCACTACATCCCACGAGTGTTTGCACGGGCTTTGATTTAACTGTGTGTGGCCGGCTAGGGAGGCAGAGCTGGCGCTGTACTGTGCCTGGACCTACGCAGGTCGCAGTCCAGCTCTGCACAGTGGAGTCGTGAAAACTGCCACTAAAATCACACAATACTGTGAACAGTTCTTGATCTGTGGAGCTGCATTACTCACTGTCCAGGACCACACATGGCTCACATGACATGACTTAGATGCACCCACTTTGAGTAACCCTAAAGTAAAAATGAGATGGGAGCAAACAGAAAGCATAAAACCAATATCCAGAGTACTTGGAATTAGAATTTGAGTTCTGTGTAAACTGACTTCCAAGATGTCCTCTGTTTCATTGCTAAAATTTAAAAAGGGTTTTTAACCTTCGCTTGTGTAGTTTAATGAAAGTATGCTTAATAACCCTTCCAAAACCTGAGGTTTTATACTCCTGAAATCTAGTATCAATCTCCGAATATCATCATGCTAATTGAGAAGATTTGAGACATGTGTTTAAGAAACCTCTTTTACTAGAAATATATCTATCCACTGAAGAACTGATTATTTCATGTGTATACTGAGTTATACGGCTAAAATTAAATTAGAAACTTAATAGGAAGCAGAAAAATGGAAAGAGACCTCAATTAATATTAAAAGCATTGTAAATACAGATGATAATAGGTGAAATACCTAAATAGCAAAACTTTCCTAAATCTTGAAGAAGACAGAGAATCTAGTTAATGTCTGATCTCTAGTAGCTTCCACTGAGTGCCTTTCAAAGTTCTGTTTAGACAGTCATACGTCCAAGATGACAAATCTCATCCACCAGTTCTGAGGTGACTTCCTAATGACGAATCTGCCCCAAGTGACAGGAGCTCTGAGCACCTCTCAAACACTTTGCATGGCTTGCTTGGACTCTTAACATTGTCACAGGTTTTTCAGTGCAAAAATCCTTTCAGAAATATTGACACGTACACCTTAGAGTCAGTGAAGCAGATCCCAGTGTGTAATTAATGAAATCAGCAATAGCTAATAACGTGGGAACAAATGATGGTCTCAGGATGCTTTTCACGTTTCCCATCTCTATGAATTTGATACTTGTGTGGCACACCTATAGATAAGGAAACTGAAGTTAAAAAGGGGTCGTTTAATTTGCAAGGTGTCACAGACAGACTGTGAAAGTCTAGGTTTTCATGCAGATGTATCCTGCCAGGAAGCCTAAGTTATTTACCTCTGTGCTACCCTGTTTAGTTTTCAAGTGAAGCTCTAGTTCTGGGGGAAAAGTGTCGCTATGTCTTAGTGAAAACAACACCTAGCATTTACTACATACTCAATATCCTGTTGAATACACAAAATTAAATCTAACAGTAAGTGCATTTTTATGAAACATTAGAAATTTAGAAGGCCTGGATTTCAAAGATGTCACTGACATGTCTTTATTTTTATAAAAGTGATTTTCCATTTCCAAGAGTTGTTGTAACTCCATGTTCCATCAATCTGCACATTTTTTTAAAATCTGTAACCACAGAAAAAAATATTTACCACGGTTATTTGGATTATTACAATTCACTTTACCATATGAATATTTTATACAGGAACAAAATCAACTTTTAAAAATTCTTTTCTATAGGCTTGTCAAATTGCGGATCTTGGAGTTAAGAGAAAATCACTTGAAAACTCTACCAAAGTAAGTGATTGTATATTTTCTAAACTTTGAATTGTGACTTTTTGGTAAGAGGAAAAAGAGCTACTTTTATTTTGGCTGTGTTGTCATTTTGACTGATTTATTCTAATTTCTTCTTAAAGGTCAAAAAAGTAAAGTAAACTGGGAATCATATTAAATAAGAATGTATCCTGTCTCAAAAACTGTAATAACAAGTAAAAGTAGGAAGAGGTTCTTTAAGATTTTTCTTGTAGCTGAAGATATATGCCAAGAAATTATTCCACTAAAATTTATGAATTTGTCATTTTTGCAACTGAAAACTAACAATTTTACAAAGTTCAACCAACAAAGATGCTTAATTCTGCAAGTTAATTTATGGATTGTGATATTTTTCAGCTTTTAAATCAAGAACATGCCAGAAATTTTTAGAAAAAAAAGATTAAAAATTTTCAAGAGATTCTAAAGTAACTTAGTGAAAAAGAAAATGTTATATTTATATAATCTTACAAACTGTTCCCTTGTACTGGTCTATTTAAAATTTAGTTCATATAAATACACAGGGTATTTGAAAGTAACAACTAATCTCCAAAATGTTATGCATTAATTTAATAAAATGCTTTGTCTCATCCTACTTTCCTTTATTCATGTCTAACAATGGAATTTTGTGTTGTACAGAAATAATTATTGTTGAGTGTCAAAAATTATTTACAGTGGTTTCTTGCTCAAATAAATCAACATGATTTAGATGTTATATTTAAAATATGTACTATGTTCTCTTCCTTTTCAGTATTACAGAAAAATATTGAGTATAGTGATTAGTTTCTCAAGTATTGCAACTAGGCATAATTTCTGCTGAACCAAAACTTCTTATTTTCTATTTTTTAAATCCTTGCTGTAAGCAAATGAGACAGAATGGCATTGCTTTTTAATTGAATATGTCAGTGAAATAACTTCAGCTACAGTTCAGGCATGATACGATATATGAAAATGTAGTGATTGCAATATAATGACATAATTATGATCTTAGTTTTCAACAATGGTCTGAAATCCATTTAAACTCACACACAGAGCACAGCTATGCCTTCCTTAGTAAGCGGCAGTTCAGGAGAGAGCCCGAAAAGGAGGAGACATTCCATACCTCAGCACCCTGCCCCTGAGTAATGCCTTTCTCTGAGCTGAGGCATTATCCCTGGCCCCAACCAGAGACACTTGCAGGTTTAGAAGTATCTGCAGACCTGGGAACATGGTGGACAGTCCTGCCTGTTCCAATATTCATCTCCTGCAAATGCAGTTAGTGCCCCTATTTCCATCCCAAATGCTTTTGTTTTTCACACTGTAAAGTGACAATGTAGCTAAACGGAAGCTAAACGAAGATGAAGCAGCAGTTCTTCCATTTACCTAAATGTGTACACTTACGTCAAGGAAAAAATATTGAGCATGTGTAAGACAATCGCACTGCTCCAAAATATAAATATTTAAATATATTTAAATACAAAATAAACCTGACCTAGATTGCAGAATTTTTCATATGTATTTTAAAAATAAAATTTTAGTATAAGGTAAACCTAATGTAGATTGATAATGTGAACTTTATAAGAAATAGCTGTGTGAACTTTATAAGAAATACAAAGTAGTAAGTCAAAATTCTTGTGAGTGATGCCAGGGTATTCTGTAGGCTTTGAGGCTGGGGTCCACTACTGAATTAAAATAAGTAGAATAATATGCATGAACTACGTTTAGAGTAGAAACATTGTAAAAATCTTTTAGAAGGGACACTGGGTCTCTTTGATGGACTATTATGCATGCAAATCTTGTGTAGCTGTTAAACTTTTCCATTGTAAGAAACATTTTCAAAGTTACTTGAAGTCTAATGTGGTCATTTTATATTTTATCAATCAAAATTTAGAGAACCAAATACAGACAAAATGTATGAAAGCTTTATTTTAGTTTCATTGTCTAAGGAGTAAGAATTACTGAAAGAAACTCTATCTGGAATAAAGATAAATTTCATTGTATGTTCGACATTTTGATCACCAAGGTAGACCTGTATCTTGGAAATATGTGAGAGATTTCTACTTCCCTTTATTTTCTATTCCATTGAAAATAAAGGCAAAGATGTAGTTTTAGGAAAAAACAATTTTAGTTTTATAGTAACTACACCGAGAAGGGATAACTTGTGATTTCCTTGGGATTACAAACAAGATGCTGAAACTTTGGTGGGTCTTCAGTGATTTTCGAGTCTTTTCATCCTTTGTCTTTAGGCCTATGTGCCTGGCAACCTGTGCAGAATGTAAAAGCATGTAAGAATTAGGACCTAACATACTTCAAATGTATTTCCGTTAATAAACTCACAGAGATATTTTGATGCATGCTGATTTCAGGATCAAGTTTTTTCAGTTACAAACTGGAGTTACTGTTATAAATTTTTTACAGCAGTCTGTTGCGATCGCTACTCTTAGACATCTGAGAACTAGAGAACCAAAAGACTAGCCTTTAGCTTCCGTGATAGACTTTTTCCCTTAGCGAAAATAATTTGCCCTTAATTATGATTTTAGAAGAGCAGCCAGCAAATGTGAGGAGAAGAATAGATCTAATGAATGCTGCAGGTCGAGGCTCAAACCCAGCCTTAGTTTGCCTGTTGGTTGTACTCATTTACGTGTGTGTCTGCTTGTGCTTCCCTTCCTCTACTTGCTTCTGTAAAGGTGTCAGAGGTTCTGGAATCTAGGAGAGCCTAGATTCTGGGTGGCTGTGTCACAGCAGCTCTCGTGTGACTGGGCTGACCTCATAGAAAGGCTTGACTGAGGTCAAGAGTTGGCTACTGCATCCGGGGTGGTGGCACACACCTGTAATCCCAGCACTGGGGAGGCTGAGGCAGGAGGATAGCTGTGAGTTTGAGGCCAGCCTGGGCTCTGTAGTGGATTCACGGCCAGCCTGAACTGCATAGCGAGACTCTGTCTCAAGAAAAAAAAATTGCTACTCATTTCATGCAAGTGGTTTTGTTAAGTGATTCTTGATGACAAAGGCAAGAGTAGCAAGACACTTTGGTTCTATGCCACATGGACTTCTCTGTAGCTCTACAGCTCAGTTCAGCAGCTGACTTCTTCCGAAGCAGGAGAGAGAGAGAGAGAGAAACTCTGATCTCAGAAGTAACATGCCATCATACCATGATTTCTACTGCATGTTACTGGTTACAGAGATCAAATCTGGTAGAAAGTAGAGGACATAAATGTGAATAGCAAGAGGTGGGACGCTTGCAAGCCATTGTAGAGGTCCCTAGCACACAATATCGGGTGCTCCACATGGTTTGCCTAGAAGTTCAGTTGGCAGTACAGTGGTACCTCGGTTCATGAACTGAATTCTTTCCAGGATTCTGTTGCAAACCCATCTAGCTGAGAACCAAACCAAATTCCATAGTATACCAGATGCATCTGAGGCAGAAGGCAGGCTCACAAATCAAATTCATGAGAAAGCTTTATCTTGACACAGCACTTCCTCTATTTCAGGACTCTCCAGCTCTTCTGGGGTCCCCCTAAGTAAAACGAGTTTGTTTCATGCTAAAGCCTGTGTACGATGCTTCTTTTCTAGAATTCTCTGACCACAAATTTGAAACTATTGAACTGTATGTGGTAGATATGATAATAAAGGGTGTGTCCTTTATATTATTTCATTCCTCACACATCCTTTGCATAGTAGTCTTCCTCATGATTTATGTTTTTCTTCAGTGAAGTCACGCAGTGGAAAGATAAGTCTGATGGACTGACGACTTCTTTTATGTTACTGACCATTCTGAGAATCTGGAAAGGAGCACTAACTGGGAAAGTATTGATTCTAAAATTCTGGTATTTCCTACATATTCATGGCCTATTAATATGGTCTCACATTTTTATTTTCACTTAAAAGTAGATTATTTGACTTATTCTGAAAAAAAAAAAGAAAACCACAATAAAATACCTAGAATACTATGAAAGAGCACTAAAAAAGAGAGCTCTCCCAATTTGGGGTGGGGAGATTGAATTTGTAAAAACAGATAACTTTAATCAGATAACTGCTTTGGTATTTTCAGTCCACAAGAGAACGTTTTATTGGGAACATTTTCTTTAGGGGTGTTAGTAGGATTATACTTTATTGTGATCTGTAAGTGTTTTGGACTTTCCTTGGTAAAAATGGTGAGGAATAATATGAAATAATAAGTTTCCTAAGTACAAGTACAAAGGATGCTCAATAATTTGAAACTATGGAAGTATATGTGGCAGATATGATACTAAAGGGTGTATCCTTTATATTATTTCATTCTTCACACATCCTTACGGACTTTCTCAATACAAACAGATTCATAGACTGTGGTTTTTCCTCTGTGTGAATACCTAGGAACTTCTGTGCAACTCATGTAAGTACAGCAGGCACCAGTGTATTTTGTCCTAACTGGACATCCTCTAAACAAAAATACACTTTGAATTATAAATGTTAATTGAAAGCAGATCTACACTGAAGTACTGTTAGTAAAAGATATGAGATCATGAAAGTCAGAAAAAGACCAATGGTCTAGTCTCAACTGAAGACTAAAGAGACTGTAACTAAAAGCAGCATGATTCTGAATTGGTTCTTTTGCTGTACAAGTCATTATAGGACAAATGGCAAAATTTCAATGGGATCTGAAGATTAGATGGTGCAGTGTATCGCTGTTAACTTCCTGATTTGGGTAGTTGTATTTTGGGTGGTAGGAGGAAGCCTTTATAGAAATCCACACTATGGTGTTTGAGAATCATAGGGAGCCAGACTGGCAACTTACAAATTGTGATCCTAACTCCTGATATGCCACTTTCACTGGCTTACGAAATACCCAGTGGATTAGTAGATCACCCTCTTGGGTGTGTCTGGGTGGATGATGGAGCCAGGCTTGGGTACTGTGTCCCCTCTGTGCTGTTCCCCTGCTGTGCTCCTGACCGCCATGAACTGAGCAGCTTCGCTCCACCAGGCCCTTCCGCCATCATGTCCCCACCTTGAAGCCAGCTGACTACAGAATGAATCCCCTTAATTAATAGCTAAACTAAACCTTTCCTTCTGTACGCTGTGAGCATTGGGTACAGCTTTTCTGTAACAGGAAAACTGGATAATACACTCTAGTTCTGAGAAAAAGAAAATAATAATTTTTATAATATCTTGCACTTTTTGGTAACTTTTTGAGTTTTTCAACATAGAACTCATGTTATGTTTTATTTTTTTTACTGCTGTCCTTTGATTTATTTTTATATGACCTATTAAATTTTTAAGTATACAGTACAGCACAGGTACACTGCAGCAGATTTCTAGATCTTACTCATCTTTTTTTTATTAAAAGCAGAATATATTTATTGGGAGAAAGAAAGAAAGCTTCTGTCAGAGAGGCAGAAGGGGTCCCAAGTGGGTTGCCAGAGACTCTGTCTTTTTTAGGGACTTTTTATAGAGTAGATGGGTCCGAGGTGGGGAAGAAGGGAATTCCTAACGTGGGAATAAGGTGGGACAGAACTATGGTTAACCAATAAGATTAATTGCTCAAGTAAAATTGATTAAGTCCGGGACAAATGGAGAAGCAAGTCACGTAGCCAGCGAGCACGTTTAAGGAACAGTGACTGTTCCCCTAGGGTGTTGAGATAGGTGACTCCTGGCTTCCTCAGGGAGCTAGACACCTATTTAGAATATCAGTCCTCAGGAAGTGGGTGCATTTGTTTGTTCTGTTGTCCCAGGTCAGCCCACATCAGGAGGTGTTTTTCTCCTTTACAGTTGCAAGGTATCTAGGTTTTTGCATTGGCTCCTTGGAGGACCTGGCCCTGTCTGACTGCCTATAATAATTTTAACTATCTCAGCTTCCTGTAACATTCCCCCCTCTGAAGAAGTAACCCGAACTGCCATGAGGGATAATGGGAGATGACCGACCTGGCTTCTTCAGGCTGAAAGGGGTCGTAGTTCTTGATCGGCAGTCAGAGATATTCTACAGAGGGTCTATCTAAAGGTCCTCAATAGACACCAGACAGCTTTATCTTGGGTGGGTGTACATAGAGCTTACTCATCTTGCGAAACTGACAATTTATTCCTATTGAACAGAAACTCCCCGATTTCCTTCTCCTTCTAGCCTACCGCATTCTACTTGTTCTCAAACAGTCTAACCATCTTAGATGCCTTGTGTGAGTGCAAGCCTACAGTATTCGTCCTCCTGTGACTTTCTTATCTCAGCACATTCATCTATGGCATCACACTTGCAATAATTTCCTTCTTTTTCATGTTAATAGTTTATTGTGTGCACATACCATATTTTCTTTCTCCATTCATATATCTTCACTATTTAGAATAATGATGTAATGAACACAGAAGTGTAGCTACAGCTTTCAGATCATTGTTTCACTTCTTTTGGATGTATACCCAGAAGGGGTTGCTGAATTATATAACAGGTTTTTTTTTTTAGAAAACTGTTCACTATATTTTACGATACGGATTTCTATCATGGCTGTATGTGGTTACATCCTACGAAACAGAGCATATAAACTTACTTTAAAAAGTTATTTTGAGAGATAAATTTTTAAAAATAAAAGTACACGTTACTATCAACATAGTGAAAATTATCAGCTTATTTCTGATATACTTGTAGACATAGAGAATAATGGGGCAGTTTGCATTCATGGACTAAAATGGTTAAATATTTATGAAACTCAGCATTTGAATATAAAAAGTACAACCTATATGAATTATGTATACATAACTTTCCTACTTGAATAGAAATAAATGTCTGTTCATATTTATCATTCAAATTTCTAAGGTGCTGCGTTTCAAAAAATGTTTCCTTTGCAAGTAAGTTCTATGATAAGATTTTCCCACTTAATTAAAATATACTGCATACCATATTTTCTTTCTTTTAATCTCTCTTTGTGTTACCTATTTTACTACTAGTTATCATTATCAATAAAATTAACCAAAGCTCGTAAATTAATATGGGTCTAAACTGGACAGATGTGACCAAGACATTTTCTCTTCTGACTTCAGTGTCTTATTAATAAATTTATTTCACTTGGTATTGTGGCACTCTACTGTTATTTCAATGAAATTCATCAATTGGACCCTAAGTGCTATTGTAAGAAAGTATTCATTGTCAAGCACATCCTAGTGTATGACTGTATGATGTTTCTATGATCTCTGATTTTGTAACTGTTTTATAACTGTACTACATAATTGGATCATTGTGATTTTATAAGAACATTACTTTATGCTTTTTCCAATTTATATTGATTTACAAGGCATTTTTTCTGAAGCTCTGGTACAATCCCATTCTGGCTTACCTTTATGAAAATTAACAAAATGACAAGTCAGCTCACTGATAGTTGTTGCAGTACCCTTGGTTTTAGAGAATTGTAATTAGAAGCAGGTGCTTTCTTTATGTCTCCTCACTTAGTGCTTTATTTTCACTTCAAATGAACTGAATAATGATATTAGACATTGAAAAGCAATATTCTAAACCGTGTAACAAGGTTATTATTAGAATCTCCTAAAAATCAAACATGTACTTTCTATGGAGTTATATAAAGATTGTGAGCTCTTCGTCTTGTGTACTAATTTTATTTCTTCTTAACATTACACTCTCATCATAAAATTAAGATTGAGCATATTATGGTTAACTAAGATTGTGTCAAATCCAGGGCGAAGTAGGCACAGGCATGGAAACAAATAATGCTGTGGTAACCAAATCACTCTTTATAGAGTACTTCAATCAATCACTACTCCGATCCCTAATGATTACAGGTGCCAAAGATGAAAACCGCTAGCTGATATAAGAGTGAAGTTGAAAGTACTGTGAATTCAGTTTCATAAAACCCAAGGCTTAGACTCTCATGGGAAAATCAGGCTGTACTTAGTTCATTTTTATTCGAGAGGATCCCCAAGATCCTAGAGTGTCTTTATGCTTTGCTGTCAGACAAACCTGGATTTGTATCCAAGCTCTTGTAACATGTTTATGAATTATTTACCTTTGGTGAACTGAAAAATTTTTTTTAAAGAGTTATACTGTGTATCATTACATCTTTTAAGCTGGAAAGTAGTTGGTGAAGATGATGCTTATTATTTGCATCTTAAACAAAAGCAGTGTGTACCAGCTCTTAGAAATTTGGGGGGTGTTCAAAAAGTATTGGCATGAATTATCTATTTGAAATTTTTATCTCTTAAAACTTTATCATAGGAGAATGATAAATAGCTTTATTTTTAGCAGCACTTCATGAGTCTTATAAACTGTATAATCTTCAATGAAGTCTATAAAACGTTTAAGTATCTACTTACTAAATCTTAGTTTGATTTTTTTTTTCATTTTAAAATTGGTAGTTTTTGGCTGAGGATATAGCTCAGTGACACAGCACCTGTCTGGCAAATGCAAGGTCCTGAGTTTGATTCCCAGTACCGAAAAATAAAATAAAATAAAATAAAATTGGTGGTTTCCTTGGATCAATGTTGACTTTGCATAGTAAAAGACATGATGATATTTTTTAAATACTCAACACACATCCAAGGCACATGACCACCATTTGTGTCTTCGCGGACTTATACAAATAACCTCACTGCAGATTGGTACATTCAGTTTAATGTGGATGACAATCCTCCTGTTTGTAGCCTCAGCATAAACACAGTGTCTTCACTAAAGGCAAGTTCTGAACCATCACATTAATATTGATTTTGCTCCCAGTGTCTCTGACCAGAAAAATACACAAAGAACCCAGTTAACTGATCTGTGCTTGTGGTCTCAGATATTACGTCTCTGCTTGCGAATTGCCAACATTTTTAATGTGAACTGCAATTTCATATTCCGGTAGCCAGATTACAAAAGGCATACTCCATTTCAATTGATGTGTGCCACTGTATGTTTTAGTAAGAAAATTAGGACAGAAACTAATGGCACTGAGAGAAAAGCGTCAAGACTGAAGCTGTCGTCATCTCTATCCGCAAAAGCCACACAGCGAAACAAACTACCCAAAAATCCGAGCCTCTTTCTTATATGCTGCCTAAAGACAGCACCATCTACCTCATCATGGAGTCAGGAAAATCAGCACTTTCTTTTCATTTCTTTGTACCCCTCATAACTGGCCGTCTATCAAATCACGTCTGGGCTCTTCTTCCCACTGTTCTCCCACTCTGAATTCTTGGATGATACCTTTGCCTGCCACACTCTCTCCCCACTCTGTGCCGTTAGAATCCTTTGTCCCAGTTTTCTTACTAAAACATACGGTGACACATGTCAGTTTAAAAGCTCACAACGACCGCTCACAGCTTTCAGGAGACAAACATGTCAAGACCCTCCTTGGTTTGGAGTCAAATTTCTGGCTTCATTATCTCCCAAAATTTTCCCCATCCCACGAGGCCTTTGGGACATTCATCCCAATGCAGCTTTGTATCTTGAAACTGTCTTATTTTGGTCTGAAATACTGCACATCATCCTGGAGCTTTGCCATCTCTTTTTGTCATGAGATTAAGCATGAATTCTGCATTCAGGTTGGTAGGCAGGAGACTCTGTTGAGTTTCCAGAGGAATTTAGGTCTGATTATATAGTTTTATTCAGAAATCTAATAAGCTTAATTTTGCAAGGATATTTTGCTCTTCTTGAATACGTTATCTAATGCTACAACCTCATAATCCAACTGCCCAGTAAACAGCTGTTGAGCAGTGCGCTTTCTTTCCCCAGTTACAGATTTTGCAGTGGCACAGTCACAACAGCGGACACTCAGCAGGCATCGTGAATAGCAGGCTTTTCTTTTTTTGCTGCACCAGAGATCGAACTCAGGACCTCACGTTTGCCAGGCAGGCGCTTATGCCATTGAACTAAATCCCCAGCCCAAATAGCAGGCTTTTCATCAGGGCCATTATCTGGTTAGGTGCAGAGGGAAAAACAAAGAACTGAATGTGAGCAGGTATATTTTTATTATGATGTTAATGACATACCTTAGCCCTGTGCTTTGATTTTTACTTTATAAAAAGGTTATTTATGAATAAATAATGAACAGCTACCTATATTGATAGTTGGTTCATTAAGATGCACTAAAAGAGATGAAATGTATCCAACACTTCATAGATTTTCCACTTACTTTTTGTATCCTTTTTCCTCTCTGCTTGAATCAGGGTTATTTCAGGTCTTTCCGTATGCAAAATATGTCTTCACATAGCCTGATTTTCTGCTGAACAGATGCAAGGGGAATATGTCTAAATTGCTATAGTTTCCCAGAGTTTCCATGACATTCAAGATCAGTGCCTGAGCAATATTTAAAATAAAAATTCATGTGAGGTATTAGTTTTATTATTTTAGTTCCTTTGAATTTGTATTTTGTATTTCCTTATGGTGACATGAGATTTTAGATTGTACTCTTCATGGTTTTTAAACTATAATTTTTTCCTGCCAAACAAGTTATTCTATTATGTTTAGTTTCATATTATTTATCCTCAAAAAGACCCCAAACTTTTACCTAACTACATTGTAATTATCTTCTGCTTTAAATTTAAACTTTACTCATAACTTTAACAGAACTTCTGTTCACATCTACTGCATGGTAGCAATCTTTTGAAGTTATAAAGTAAGTGTTCTATGAATTTATGAACAAGATTAGAAATAAAACTAATGAAAAATTTTAATAAAGCTAATTAAAAACTATGGCTTCTATCAAGCATTAGCTGTGTAAATTTATGCTCATTCTGGCAAAGATTGAATGGAATGCATTATAGTATATAGATTGATTAAAAATCAGGATTAAATTTTTTATTTAGGAAATGTTCAGCAGCACTTTAGATAAATGAATTCTTTTTGTTTTAATTAATCTATATTATGCTATATAGATTAGTTTTAAAATCAGAATTAAATTCTCTAGGAAATGTTCCTGGACACTTTAGATAAATGAATTCTCTTGTTTTTTAATTATAATAAAATGTTATTAAGGCTATTCTGGTACTCGTGAAACATTTCATTTTGCAAAGAAAAAAAATTATGTTCCTTACAACTTTCATACAAATTCCAAAATTCTTTTGTGTGAATTTCTAAGGGAAACAGTGTAACATTTCTTGTGCTAA
Source organism: Cuniculus paca (assembly GCA_004365215.1). Lineage (NCBI taxonomy): Eukaryota > Metazoa > Chordata > Mammalia > Rodentia > Cuniculidae > Cuniculus > Cuniculus paca. Next base: position 5,483 of record RJWT010005563.1, on the reverse strand, counting down.
GTATAATCTTAAAAGACAACGTTTAAATGATTATGTCACCTAAATGAATACACATTTTTAAATATGTTTATATACTTTCGTTTTTTAAAACTAAAGATCTGTTACATAAAGATTCCATGTAAGTAATTTGGTTGAAGCTTTTGTTTTGGTTTTGGTAAGCCCAGACAGGAAAGGTTTTTGTAAAGAGACAGAGATACTTGTATGATGAGAAAAATGATGTTCTGGAGAAAACAATAAAAGCCACAATCTAAAATAAGACCAGGCATAAACCATTTGTGATGTTTTACACAAGTTCAACTTGATTAAGGAGAAAAAAAACAGAGTATTTGAAATATTGTGAGTGTGAATGATGGGGCATGAGATGTGGCAGGGGAAGAAAGTGGGAAAAATTATGAAAGTCTTGTGAGCTAAACTGTTGAAATTAGGATAATATTCTGATTGTGATGGGAAACCATTGCAGCTTCCGGCAAAGGAGAACCGTGATTTACAAACCACAGCCAGGCTGCTCTTTAGAGAAGGGGTTTTAAGTGGGTAACATTGAGAGAAGGACACGCATGCAGAGGTGACTACAGCAGTGAGATGAGAAATGCTGGTCTGTTTGTGTCTAGGTTTGTAACTATGGAGATGTGAGTGGGAAGCCTTCAGAGCTGTTTTGGAGTTAGAGCCTTGATGGTGAAGGAAGAAAACAGGACTCGTGGAGCATTTCCCGTGATGCTCCTCTTTCTGTACAGTGTCTCATGGCACCACTGTCATAACTAATGATGCTTTACATAGCATTTTGTACATTTCTCTATGAAAGCATTTATTAAATTATGTTGAATTTGTGGTCTATGAGTACATCCCCAAGAAGACTTTAAACCTTTAAAGGGAAGCACTGCATCTTGTTTATTATCTGCATATTGTCCAGAATGTGGGACATGTTCTCAAAGAATACTGGCTAAGCGAAGGCAGGCAGTGTAAGAGGGAAGAGGGGCTTTAGAGCTTAGAATAACACCGAGCGCTTGGTGGGTGCCTGTTGCATACATTATGAATTTTAAGGATGAAGAGTGACTAGGAAGTTAAGCTGTGTGATATAGTCTCGCTAAATAATCTATTCTCACTAGATGGCTCTTGATTAGTTATAAATTAGTAACTCAAATATAATGTACATCACAGATATTTAGCCATTCCACTAGCCTTGAAGAGAGTACACTACGTATTCCAATTGTTGTTAGCAAGCTTTGCTTTTAAAAAGGACTAACAATGCAACATTACTTACACTAACACACTTAAATCGCATGTGAATTTTTTTTGGCTTTGCTAACTTAATTGAATCTATTAAGAATTTTCATTGAAAAAATAAATACCAACTTTGGGTATATTCTTAGATTATGTTTCCTTATAAGAAATTGTATTTTAGATGGAATGAATTTCCATAACATTATGTAAAATGAAAATGTGTTCCAAAGAAGGAAATGACAAAGAAGGTACAATGTATTGGGAAGCAATCTGGCCTCTGCTAAATTGCCCAATGTTGTTGCTTAGGAAACATAACACTTAAAGCACTGTGCATCAGAATAGCCATAATGCAGTTACAATTTGCTGCCAACACCTTTTACCTAAGTTTCTATAGCATACTAAATCCATTGTGCTTAGAAATGTTCACAAAATATTTGTCGTCCCTCATACAAAAATATAAATACTACATATCCCGGATAAGGCTGACTTTACAGGACAGAAAAAAGGTAACAACTAATAAGTGGTAGGCACAATGTTCCATTGTTATATTTAACAATTTGGAATGATTTGAAATTTAAAATTATAAAATAAGGCCATCCTTTTAGTATAATTCTGTTGTCCTTGAGTTCCCAATAGAAATTAGTACCTTAGTTCTTTTAGATATAATTCTAGTCATAAAAATTTTGCATTTGACATAAGTTTTCAGAATGTCATGGAAAGAAACTTGTTGAAAGAGTGTAATCCAATAGCCGACTTATCATGAAGAATTCTCATCTCACATAAACGTTATTTGTGTTGTGATTTCTTTTAATGCTTGAAGGGCATATCTGAGTACGTGTACATGTGCATGTGCACACTTCTGGGCATAATTCTCAGCAAGTATCTATTAATAAACCCCCATCACCCCTGTTGAAATACCAGCCTATCATGTAAGTTAACCACTTATACAATGTATACTCCTATCTTGCCAAACCCCAAAAACAAGAATTACATATACTTGAACCAGTAATCAACATAATGTACCCAAAACTTCCCATTTCATAGAGTGTTAAAAGGAACCTTTTTACTCCCATGTTAGCACCAGTCCCCTTCTTCCCTTTAATCTATTACCAACTTAACTCTTAACTCTCTTCATAATTACTCAGATTTACTTCCCATCCTATGAACTGAGTGCTTACACCGATTTGTCCCAAGTTAATGTAGCTTATACATAAATCAAGGCACTGAAAATGCCTAGATGAGTTGTATAACTTCATAAACAATAGGTTTGGTCCTGGCCTTTTTATTGATTGTTAGCAAAGTTATACATGCAAGAATCAACACACTGGTGAGAATGCCCTCTAAATCAAAAGGATCAAAAGGAGCAGGTATCCTGCACACTGTTAAGTAGCTCACAACACCTTGCTTCACCACACCCCCACGGGAGACAGCAGTAATAAAAATTAAGCAATAAACAAAAGATTGACTAAGTTATGCAACAAACATTAGGGTTGGTAAATTTAGTGCCAGCCACCGCGGTCATACGATTTACCCAAGTTAATAAACTTTGGCATAAAGAGTGTTTTAGAGAACCAAAAAAAAATAAGATTAAATTTTATCTAGGTTGTAAAAAACTTCAGATAAAACATGAAACAAAAACAAAAGTGATCTTACCATATCTGAACACACGAAACTAAGGCTCAAACTGGGATCAGACACCCCACTATGCTTGCCATAAACATAAAAATTTTACAACAAAAATTTTCACCCAAGAACTACTCGCAACAGCTAAAAACTCAAGGGACTTGGCGGTGCTTTATACCTACCTACAGGAGGCTGTTCTACAATCGATAAACCCCGATCCACCTCACCACTTCTTGCTAATTCAGCTTATATACCATCTTCAGCAAACCCTGTTATGTAACAAAAGTAAGCATAAGTATACTAATAACATAAAAATGTTAGCTCTAGGTGTAGCCCATCAAGTGGGAAGAAATGGGCTACATTTTCTTATCAAAAGAACATCACAATGCAAATCTTTATGAAAATTAAAGATCCAGGATGGGGATCTAGCTCAGCGGTCTAAGCGCCTGCCCGGCAAGCGCAAGGTCGTGAGTTCAATCCCCGGTGCCGCAAAAAAAAAAAAAGAAAAGAAAGAAAAGAAAAAGAAAATTAAAGATCCAAGGATATCTTCATGATAAGGAAGAACTGAAATTCAGCAAACTGTAGGAGAATAGGAAGGAGAAATACAAACTCAAAAGAAATACAAACTTGTTTAGGGCAACAAATATTTGTTTCATGGTAGCAATGTCAAACCTGAAATTCTGGCTTTGCTTGTATTTCAGTAATATATGTTATTTTTTAATTATATATAATGATTAACGTTCAGGATTGGCTCTTGAGTAAAATTAGCCTCATTGTAAAAATCTGGCAGACATTCTCTTGCTAAGGCTTTGGGTAGGAAATAGGACAACAACCCTCAGAGATCAGGAGATGTGGATTTTCTGGCTTTGATCCATGACCTCTTACCACTGAAGATGAAAACATCTCTTTTTCTCCATCCTCCTTGCTAGCAGCATATGCACTGTGCTGTCTCCATCCCCTCTACTCTCAGTGCAAGGCCCAGATACACTGTAACAGCAGGCAGAACACTGGAATGTCTCCGAGGGTGAGAATAGCCACTATTCCATATCCTATAGGGAAGAAATCCCCTAACACGTGAGGGAAGAGAATAAAAAATGCCATGCTTCATCACCCAGTGGAAAAGTATCAGTCCCCAGCCCACCCCAACAGAGCCATAAACCTGGTCCGGTTCTTTTGTTAACCAGCCAGTCAGGTGATCAGAGCTGGGATTCTTTCAGTTCCTGAAGCTGAAGCTCTTTTCCTATTTTGTCTCACCGTCTAACTCTGTCTAGCAAGTCTGCCTGTGCCTCTCACTGATGTGTTGTGACATCCTTTTCTATGATGAAAATTGACAAACCTACTGGACGGGAGGCAAGTCAGAGCACTCATCTCCTCTTTGGGGTACCACCTCAGATTCCATCCAATGATGCTAATTTGTGATTTCCATCTGAACTGAGCAAAAGAACTTTGACTGATCCATAACAGACAGAAGATGCAAAATCCCATTAAATTCACCATCGTGTTTCATATTATCATTCTACCCACAAATTAAGTAAATCAGCATAAACTGTGACCTATCTTTGAGACTCTTTGATATAATCAAAATGAAAATAACTTTTTAAAAATTTCTTCTATTGTTTTCTCTTTTTTTTTTCTTTTGGTCACTTAATGATGTAACTTTTTTTTCCATCTGCACTATTGCTCTCTCATTTACCCCTCTTAATTTCCCCTTATTTCTTTCCACTTGTCTATTATTTGTCTCCCTTCTACTTTCATATCATCTTTTTAAGACTGCGTATATTGGGGAAAATGTGTGCTTAATATAATGATCTTTTATTGTTTTCTGTCACATTTTGCCATCTGTAACTTCAAAAAGAAATGTTTATAGATTTTTTCCCTCTGGGACTGCTGAATATATAAAATGAGACAGAAATACGGTTTTTGCTGTATTGTAAACTATTTATAAGGCAATTCACTCAGGATGACCTGCTGCAAAGGGGAATCCAGCGTCTTTATAATCTTGTACAGAATGAAGTTATTGCTTGAAAGCTCTATAATAAAAAAATGAGTATGGTTTCCAGGGAAAAAACAGCTGTTAGATGTTTGTTCCAACAGTTTCATAGCAAAATCCTAAAGTATTCTAAAATCCAATAGAAATTCCAAAATATACCAATATTTTTTAAAAATCAAAAATTCTGTTGGGAATTTTTTTCAAGTTTTCAAAATAAAAATCTAAATTTTCTTTCACTCAGCCTGTCATTCCCTGCCCATAGCAGGAACATACTAGACAAGCGGAGGGGGCTTGGGTTTCATGGGAGAGTAACCATGATATCAGATCTCTTTCATTCTTGAGTATGTTCGCATCTTACAGCAAGTTGTTTGGCCTCCCTGGTCTTTAGTTCCCCGTATGCATCATACAGTTAAGCGTTTGACTCAGTGCGCATGTATATCACCCCCAATCGTGTCTCGTGCATGGTGGATGCGTGATCAACGGAAGTGTTTGTTACGCTGCCTTAGCAGCAAACAAAAAATCCAGGAGAAGCTCCTCAGGCAGAATCAAACACTGTAGTAGTCCTTTTTCAAGATACAGATGCATTCAGAGAGAAAAGGGCGTCCAGGCTGCACCACTTTTCAGCATTCTAAAAGGTCCCTGTTGATGCATT
>RJWT010005562.1:0-30741 GCA_004365215.1 Cuniculus paca | reverse complement strand
TCTTCTCTTCTCTTCTCTTCTCTTCTCTTCTCTTCTCTTCTCTTCTCTTCTCTTCTCTCTTCCTTTCCCTTCCTTTCTCTTTCCTTCTTCCTTTCTCTTCTCTTCTCTTTTGTTTTCCTTTCTGTTTTGTTTTGCTTTGCTTCTGATGCTGGTTATCAGCATCAGAAACAAAAGAGCTTTGCACATTATAGGAAAGTGCTCTACCACTGAATTACATTCCCAGCTCAGATATTCCTTTCTTTAATTTAAATTTGCACATGTGAAGCATGTACTTATTTAATTGCTAGCTATTGAGTGCCTACACTGTGCCTAATATACCATTTAGGCAATCTATCTAAACAGTGACAGAGTTAGATTTCCTAGACTCAAACGCTGGCCCTATAGCTTACTAGGGTATAAAACTTCTGTGTCTGTCTCATTTTTCTCATTGCAAATGAGGAATAAAAAGGTTATGCATATTAAATGATGCATGGTAAGATTGCAGTGAAGATTACATTATGAATTAATATATGTAAAAAGGGCTGAGAAAATACTTACTACATATAAATTATTGCTATTTTTGTTAGTGATTCTACCCTCACGGATTGCGCATGCATGTATACTAGAGAAAAAGTGGCCAACATGATTCATTAGTTGAACACCTTGCCAAGCCCCATGGTAGGGATGTGCAGAGATGAACATCATGTGTCCCCAAAGGAGCAAAGAGTCTAATGGAGAAGCCAAAGAGAAGGCAAGTAATTACAGACAACATGGTGGCCTGATGCAATAATGACACAAGAAGGTGGGTAAAAAATCATTACCTAGAAGAAGAGGATAGGAGAGAAAAGAAAATATTGAACTTAGTCTTGAAGAATGATGAGGATTTGAAAATTGGTTGGGGGAAAAAGAGACTTTAACAAAAATTAAGTGAGATTTAAATGGAACCTACAGGGCTCCAATTCCAGCATGGTGATGCAAGAAGCTGAATGGGCCTGCTTCACTTCAAAGCCAGTGAAAGTGATGAAATCATCAAAGAAACACACACACACCCCAATTTGAAATCTCTAAATGGTCTTATAGACAGACAACAAATGAAGAAATGTTTAGTCAAGAAACTCTATTAAAACTCAGCAAGAAAGATAAGTTTTTTTGTACTTGAATCTAGACTCTATCACCTCTTTGCCCTTCAGCTTATCTAGAAAGAAAATATCCTCCTGGCTGGTGCAGTCAAGAATACAGGTTTCCCTCTATTCCCAGCTGCCAACCAGAGAATTCTCTTCCTGAGAGGTTCAGGATATCAGCATTTCTCATCCTGTCCCCCAGTACCTATTGTTGAGGCTGAGTTCTGGTCGAGAGTGAGAGGGGGCTCCATTCTTCTGTTCAGTCCCACTGAAGAAACAGACCTTGTCTTGACCATGGCACTTCTGAGAATACTGATTCCCTGCATGTCTGAATTGTGGAGCAGGACCCTTCATAGTGGAAGAGGCATACTGCAAAGACCCAGAGCTACTTCCCACACTTCCAGAGCCCTCAGTTGCTAAAATGAGGGCATCACTCAGGAGAAAGTGTGGTGTTGACATCTTGCTAGTGCCATGATTGTGGGAAAGAAGTAAGGTATAGACCAGAGGGCTCCTGTACTCTACTCAAAGCAACTGATTTTATCTGCAGCAAAGTGCATATAAATATTGTATCTTCATCAGTTTTATTCCTCCTTGTTTCTTAATATCTCATTTATTTTAACTTTTTTTTTTGGTGTCATTGTTTTTGAGATAGGATTTTGCTCTGTAGTCCAGGTTGGCCTTAAATTCACTATGTAGCCCAGGCTGGCCTTGAACTCATGGAATCCTTCTGCTTAAGCTTCCCAAGTTCTGGGATTACAGGTATGTGCCACCACGCCCAGCTAATTTAACTTTAGCTTATTTTTAATTTGAGTCTCAGACAAACTATGAAATACTTAAATCTTGTGTGTATGATTTACTTTTATATAGAACAGAAGACTCAGAACAGCCAAAGCAATCTGAGCAACGAGAACAACGTAGGAGGCATCACAATCTCAGACTTCAAGTTAAACTACAATACTACACTAATAAAAACAGCACAGTACTGGCACAAAAACAAACATTTTGACCATAATATGATGACTTGAGTGAGCTCTTTTGGAAAGATTCTTAGGCTATATATAGCTGGGTCAAATGGAATTTCTACTTTTTATTTTTTGAGGGATTTCAATAGTGATTATAGTAATTTATCCTCCCATCAATAATGTAGAAATGTTCCTTTTCCCCCAGAATTCCATCAGAATTTTTGTTTTTTGAGTCCTTGATAACAGCTATTCTTAGTAGAATAAGGTGGCATCTCAGGGCTGTTTTGACTTGCAATTCTCTAATGATCAAAGACACTAAACATTTTTGTGTGTATGTTAAACATTTGTACATCTTATGAGAAGTGTCTATTCATTTCAGTTTCCCATTTTTTTGACTGGGTCTTTTATTTGTAAGGTCCAATTTTTTTGAGTTCTTTATATAGTTTAGATATTAGTCCTCTGTCTGAGGAGTGGCTGGCAAAATATTTTCCAATTCTTTATGTTGTCTCTTCACATTGTTGGTTGTTTATTTTTCTGTGCAGAAGCTTTTAAATTTAATATGATCATATTTGTTGATTCTTGGTATTAAGTCTTATGCAGTTGGGTCTCTGTTTGGAAAATCCTTGGTGGTGCCTGTTTCTTCAAAAGTTTAACCAGTATTTTTTTCCACCAAGTTCAGTATTTTTGTTTTATATCTAGATGTTTGGTCCATTTTAATTTGAATTTAGTACAGGGTGAGAGATATGAATGTAGATTAATTCTTCTCTGTGTGGACAAAATTAAAATTTGTTTTTAATTGACTGGGCATAGCTCAGTGTGAAGGCCCTGAGTTCAATTCAAAGAAATAATCAAAGAGAGCCCTGCTAGATACATTGTCATCCTAGGATGGTAGTGAACACACCCCAACTGTGCACACTACCACTGTATCATCTTCACACTGGAAAGGGCAATAAATTTCATGAAATAATGCATCTTATTCCTAAAAAGTAAATAATTCAATAATAATAACAAGTACTTGATAAGTGAACAATATTCAAACTTGTTGCATATTTTATTCCAAATGGCCAATTTCTAACAAAAAATATTCACAAGAGATGTATAGAAATGGGAAAGAATTACTCATATTTCAGAGTGGGGACAAGCAGGCAACAGAAAATGCCTACAGGAGTAACAAAATATTAGCTCTAATAGGTCATCATTATATTTATATTCAATGAATGAAGGAAATCATGATAGTAAGTAAGGCAGGTATGAAGACAATGTCACCTCAGATAAAAATATCATAAAAAAAACATAAAAAGAAGTAAAGTGGATACTGTAGAGTTGAAAATCACAATAACTGAAATGGAAATTTTACTGCAGGCGCTCCATAGTAGACTTGAACTGCCGTATTGAAAATTGACAGATATTATGCAAATTGAAAAAGAGGAAAAAAGAATAATTAAAAATTAAGTGTCTCAAAGGAATGTAGGATGCTTAAATGTGCCAACATATACAAAGTAACAGCAGTTGAAAGAAAAGAGTAGCAAAAAAAAAATCCAAAAGAAATAATGGATAAAATTTCTTGAAATAATTGGACTGGACACACCTAAGTAGCTCAACAAATTTCAAGTAGGACATGTTCAAAGTGATACATAGGTATATCACAACAAAATGCTGAATGGAGAGTCAAGAAGAAAATCTGATAAATATCAAGAGAATCTCCAACAGAGTGAAAAGCAAGCCCACAAATTGGGAAAAATCTTAGTCAGCTGTCCCTCAGACAAATGACTTTATCTAGAACATATAAAGAATTAAAATTAATCAAGTCCCCAAAATGCAAAGACCCAATCCAAAAATGGGCATCTCAGATGAAAACATATTTATCAGCTGAAGAAATATTAATGGCAAATAAATACATGAAAAAATATTCAGCATCATGGTCATTAGAGAAATGCAAATTAAAACAACACTGAGATTCCATCTCACTCCAGAAAGAATGGCCAGGATCAAGAAAACAACCAGTAACAAATGCTGTGGGGGAAAAGGAACCCTTCTCCACTGTTGGACAGAATGTAGACTGGTGCAACCACTGTGGAAATCAGTCTGGAGGTTTCTCAAAAAGTTGGGATTGGAAGTCCCATTTGACCCAGCTACTCCACTTCTGGGCATATTCCCAGAAGAACTGAAAACATTCTACCACAGTGATATATGTGCACCCAGGTTTATAGTGGCACAATTTGTAATAGTCAAATCTTGGAAACAACCCAAATGCCCATCAACTGAGGAATGGATAAAAAAGATGTGGTACTTTTATACAATGGAGTACTATTCAGCTATAAAAAATGATCACATTGAGGCTTTTATAGGTAACTGGATGTGACTTGAGACCCTACTCATAAGTGAAATAAATCAAACTCTCATGTGTAAGCACCGCAGCATCTCCATAGTGTAAGAAATTGAAAGAGTCAATAAGATACAAAATCTTCAATAAATATCATGAAAGAGTAAGAAACTGCTGAAAGGAAAAAAACAACTCAGGGAAAAGGAGAAAAGAAGGAAGGGAAAAGAAAAAAGATATAAATTTGTATATATATATATATATATATGTATATATATACACTTAAGATAGCTAAGATGATTGTACTAGATTCTACTAGTTCTTGGAACAAAACAGTTAACATTCGCAGGATTAAACCAACTTTGCATGTCTGTATCTGATAATCTGAGTAACTCCTTTGAAGATAACTATACAAAATAACAACCTTTGTTATGTTCCTACCACTTTGTTTTGAAAGCCTATATTGTTTTTGTTTTGGGCTTTTTGTTACTATTGTTTATTTGTCTTTATTGTTTCTTGCTTTTCTTGTGTTGTGTTTTGTTATTCCCTTTAACACAGAAAGGATAGATGTACATGTATAGGCTTATCCATGCCTACAAGAACTGATTTTATTAAGTGTGATGGTATGAACAGCTACCTTGAAGAAAATCAGACATTATGGTAGCAATTGCTGATTTCTTATGAATATGTTCTGAAGTCCAATAATGCTTTTATTTGATTTGATTGGTTTAAGTCTGTTTTCTATTATTTGATTGCAATATGTGAGAAGGTATGACCAGCTATTTTGAAGAAAACAAGGGACATTATGGTAGCCATTGGTGATTTCCTATTGTCTGGTTTTGAAGGCCTGTAATGCTTTTATTCTTTTGTTTTGGTTGGTTTTATACTATCATGTTTTGTTTGAATTTATTGTGTGTAAAGGTATGAACAACTATTTCCAAGAAAACAAGAGACACTAGGGTAGCCACTGTTGATTTCCTATTGTCTTGTTTTGAAGTCCTGTATTGCTTGCATTGTTCTGTTCTATCTGCTTTGTTCTGTTTTACTGTGTTTTGTTTTGCTTTGCTTTGTTCTCTTTAAAATAAAATAAAAGTCAAGAGAAACATAACTCATTGCTTCCCGGAATCTCAATAAGATTAACAGTTGACTTCTCATGAAAAGCAGTGGAGATCAGAATACAGTAAAACAACATATTCAAAATGCTTAAAGGAAAGAGAAAGAGAGAGGAAGAAAGGGAAGGAGAGAGGAAGAGAAAGACAGAAGGACAGGAAGTAAGAATGTGTCAATCAAGAATTATATATTCAGAAAATCTATCTTTCAACAATGAAAATGAAAGAAAGACTTTCCCAAAGGAACAAAAACAGAGAATCTACTGCCAGTAAACAAGCCTTACAAGCAATACCACGGGAAGATCTTCAGACTAAAAGCAATTGATTCCAGTTAGTAAATTGAATCTATATGAAAACAAAAGAGAATAGATCAAAGTAATAGTGTAATTATAAATAAACATTTCTTCGTCTTTCTTCTCTTAGTTTGTGAAGTAATTGTATAAATCAATAGAACTGTATAAATCATTCCACATGTGCATAATGTATCACTGGGACAATAACTTAAACAGAATCAAATGTCTTTGCTAATATCAGTGCAAAGAAGGTAGGTGGAAGCAAAGCTGGATTGGGCTTATTACTCTAGATAGTAATTGAATCTTCATGATTAAGTGAAGAGAACTAGAAATGATAAATAAGAAGGTGAATAGAATAAAACTCTGAATATATATTTTCTCTCCTCACTCTCAACTCCTATAAAAGACATAAAAGTATTTAAAGTAACATCCAAGTTATTATTAGGTTTGTAACCTTTGTAAATATGGAAAATGAAATATGACAAAAAGAAGAAAAGGAAATAGAGCTTTTAAATATTAATCTTTTTACATCATTGGAATTTTTATTCTAAATCTGAAGCTGGTTCTGGCAAGTTAAGAGGTATATGGTAAGCCTTTGAGCAACTACTAAGAAAGTAACTCAAAAGCTTTTAGAAAACACTTATCTAAGAAATTAAAGTCCAACGTTAAAAAATATTCACTTAATGTAAAAGAAGGCAGTAAAAGAGGAAGAAAAGAACAGGAAAGAGACATTAAAAACAAAAAAGGTAAAATGGCAGATACAAATCCATCTAGACCGATAACATTAAACTTAAATGGGCTGACAATCCGATCAGTAGGCAGAAACTGTCAGACTACAAGGGAAAGCAAGCTCCAAGTATACATTATTTGCAACAGATATGTTTCAGCTTCAAAGATATAAGTTGATAAAAAGAAAACGTTAAGAAAAATGTATCATTGTTATAGATTAAAAACTGATGGTCAACTTGGCACCAGGTGAATTAAATCAGCATGGTGCTGCATTTAGACAATCCACCTGAGGAAGGTTACCAGCATAAAAAGAGACGTGGAGGGGAAGAGCAGAGGTGTTGTGGATTCTCCTAAGTGCTGTTGTTTGGAGCCATTGATTCTCCTGGAGGAGCTTGTCAGACTGGCTCCCCAATATGACTTTGGCCATTATCATCGGAGGAGCTTGGGACCTCGTCGCTGAGTGTCTGTGGTTCACTTTGAGGAGCTCTGGTCCTTAAGTTGAGTATCGCTTCCTGGCTCTGGAGGGGAAGATGGTTGCTGTTTAAACTCCAGGAGAAGTTGTCACACTGGCCTCCTGGCATGTACTTGACTATTCTCATTGTTGGAGGAGCACAGGACCTCACTGTTGATGAGGATGGCTGTGGTACTTTTTGGGGAGCCCTGGTTCTTATTTGAGTGTCGCTTTTTGGCTCCACTACAGAACCACCTATTAGCACAGATCCTTCATCCTGCTGGCACAGACTTTCTAGCTTCCACTGTTGGCCTTTGGGCCTTCCCAGAACAGACTTTGGTTTTGTAGTCAGATTTCCTGCACTTCCTTGTGTCTAACACTGGGTGATCATCATAAATAATATTATAAATTCTGTGTCCTGATTGTAATCTTTCTCCCTGCCACCCCTGACTAACAAAATCATGGAAACAGAAACTACAAGAACACTGGAGAGGCTAGGCTAATATAAAAAAAAATCTAGTTTAAAACGAAATATGTGCCTGAAAAAAAAAAACCTCTAAAAATGATCAAATCATCAGGAAGATATAACAATTATATATATATATATATATACCTAAAAGCAGAATACCAAGAATATAGAACAAAAACTGACAAAAATGTAGGAAAAAACAGAGACTTCAACTGTAATTCACTTCAATGTTCCACTTTTACTGATGAATTGCGAACAACAGAGAGAGAAAACTTAAGTTGTAAACAAACTACAATGATCTTTTGCTATGCAACATGTCACCCCAAAAAAGAAGAATATACATTCTTAATTGTACATGGAACACTCTCCAAGATAAACCATACGCTATGCTGTAAAATAAATCTCAACAAATTTAAAAGGATAAAAATAATATAAGCATGTTAATCAGTTACAACAGAATAAAACTGGGAGTCAAAAAAGAAAGAAATGTGGGAAATTTATGAATGCATCAAAATTAAACAGCACATTTCATTTCTAGATAAACAATAGACCAAAATGATATAAAATAGAAAGCAGAAAATAGTTCAAATTAAAAAATAGTTCAAATATTGAATATGTATGAACAATATTCAATAAGAATATTGAATATGAATATTGAAAATGTAGTCATTAAGTGCCAAAACTTGTAGGATGCTGATAAAGCAGTGTTTGGAGGGAAATATACAGTTGTAAAACTCATATCTTTGAAAAGAATAAAGGTCTCATCAGTAAAGTTTAGACATTGGAAAATGAAGAGCAACAGAAGCCAAAGACAATGAAAAGAAACATGATAAAAGTTAAAGTAAAAATGAATGAACTAGGGTACAAGAAAACAACAGGGAAAAACCAATGAAATAAAAAACGAGTTCCTTGGAAAAATCAACAATGTTGATGAATATTTAGCTAAGGTCTGGGAATATAGGATTAATGTGGAAATAAATTGTATTTCCATTTATTTCCAATGAACAATCTGAAAATAAAATTAAGAAAATTCCATTTGTAATAGCAGCAAAAAGACTAAAACATAGAGGAATAAATTTAACAAAATAAAAACCTATCCTTTGGAAAATATAAAATATTGAAAGTAATTGAAGAAGATATAAATATGTTCAAAAACATATCATGCTCATAGACTAAATGACTTAATATTGTTAAGATATATTGATATCTCTGCAATTTTGATCTACAGATTTAATGCAATCTCTCTCAGAAGCCCAAAGGACTTCTTTGTAGAAATTGGCAAACTGATTATAAACATCGTATAGAATTGCAAAGCACCTACTGTAGCCAAAATAATTTTGAGGAAAATAACAAAGCCAGAGAATTTATACTTTCTAATTTCAAGTTTTTGACACTAGACAACAGTAGTCAAGAGTGTGGCCCCAGCATAAGAATATGCAAATAGATCAAAGCAATGGAATTGAAAGTTCAGAAATCAGCCAAGTGTCTTTGATCAACTGATTACCAAGAAGGGTGCCAAGACCACTCAATAAGAAAAGAGCAGTCTATTCCTCACATCATACACAAAAATAACTCAAAAATGGATCATAGATCTAAATGTGAGATCTAAAAGTGTAAAACACTTATAAAAGAAAACATAGTGGAAAAATATTCTTGACCCTAGATTTGGCGTTGGATTCTTAGACGTAACACCAAAAGTACAATCAACCAATGAAACCTAGATAAATCACAATTCATCAAATTTGAAAACTTTTTTTGTTTCAAAGTGTGCTCTCAAGCAAGTAAACACACCACAGAATGTGAGAAAATTTTAGAAACCATTTATCTCATAAGGGCTTTTATCTAAAGAATATACACAGATTTAATGCAATCCTGATCAAAATATCATTAGCATACCTCACAGATCTTGAGAACACATTCCTAAAGTTCATTTGGAAACAGAAGAGACCTAGAATAGCAAAGGCAATCCTGGCAACCAAAGGCAAGGCAGGAGGCATCACAATCCCTGACTTGAAATTATTCTACAAGCCACTGTGATAAAATCAGCATAGTACAGGCAAGAAAACAGACTTGAAGATCAGTAGAACAGATTAGAAGATGCTGCCACAACTACAAACACACTCAACCACCTTATCTTTGACAAAGGGGCAAACATGTTCACTGGAAGAAAGATGACGTCTTTAATAAATGGTGCCAGAAAAACCGGCTTTCCACATGCCAAAGACTAAAACTAGAGCCATGTCTACCACCAGACACTAAATAAAGTCAAAATGGATCAAAGATCTAAATATAAAAACAAAAACATTCAATCTACTGGAAGAGAAAGTAGGTAGAAATCTTGAAGACATAGAGATAAGCAGAGTTCATGAACAAAACACAAACTGTACAAGAAGTACTTCAAAGAATCAACAACTGGGATCTCATCTTATTAAAAAGTTTTTGTACATCAAAAGAAATTACCAACAGAGTGAAAAGACAACTCACAGAGTGGGAAAAATTTTTAGCCAACTGTCCCTCATACAGAGGACTTCTATCTAGAACATACAAAGAATTGAAAGAAATCAGGCCCCCTAAATTCAAAGACCCAACCCAAAATGGGCATCTGAGAAGAACATGGACTTCTCAGAGAAGAACATGGGCTTCTCAGATGAAGAAACACAAATGGAAAATAAATATATGAAAAAAATGTTCAACATCATTGGTCATTCAAGAAATGCAAATTAAAACAACACTGAGATTCCATCTCACCTGAGAAAGAATGGCTATTATCAAGAAATCAACCAGTAACAAATGCCGTCAGGACTGTGGGGAAGAAGGAACCCTCCTCCACTGTTGGTGGGAGTGCAGATTGGTACAACTGTGGAAAACAGTGTGAAGATTCCTCAAGAAAAAAAAACAAAAAACTAGTATTAGAAGTCTCATTCGACCCAGCTATTCCCCTTCAGGGTATTTTCCCAGAAAATTAAAAACATCATACCACAGCAATATATGTGCATCCATATTTATAGCAGTACAGTTTATAATAGCTAAATCTTGGAAACAACCCAAATGCCCATCAACCAAAGAATGGATTAAAAAGATGTGATCTTTTTATACTACTCCACTCTAAGGAAGGATAAACTTGAGGCTTTTACAGGTAAGTGGGTGCAATTTGAGACCTCACTCACAAATGAAATAAATCAGATTTACATGTGTTAACATCGTATTGTCTCCCTAGTGTAAGAAACTGAAAGTACATAAGATCCAAAATGTACAGTAGATATTGTGAAAGGGGAAGAAACTGCTCAAAAGGAAAGAACAACTGGAATGGGGGGAATGAGAAAAGAAGGGAAAAGAAAAAAATATATGTATGTACATACATGAGATAGCTAAGATAATTGTACTACTAATTTCTATTAGTTCATTGAAAAGAATGGTTTGTGCTTATATTGTTTGATCAATTTTTCATGTCTATATCTTATAATCTGAGCAACTCTCTTGAAGATAACTGTATCAATATATTACCCATTGTTAATCTCCTATTTACTTGTTTTGAAATTCTGTAACATTGTTTTTTTCTTTAAAATAAAAAAGAATAGAAGGATCTCTTACAACTCACTAATAAAAGAACAATTTCCATTGGAATTTGGGAAAAGGGACAGAATAGATATTTCCCTAACAAAGATATTTAACAACCAATAAATACATACGAAGATGCTCAATATCAGGGAAATGCAAACCAAAACCACAGTGAGACTGTTTCACACCAACCAGGACGACTGAAATGTAAAAAGTCAGATATAATAATGTTGACAAGGATGTAAAAAGTTGGTCCTGCATATACAGATAGTGGTATTGTAAAGTGATGTGGTTACTTTGGAAAATGGCCTGGTGATTCTTCAAATTAAACATAGAGGTACAATGTGACACAGAAATCCTATCATATATATCTACATGAGAGAAATGAAAATATATAAACACAGGAAAACTTGTTCAGGAATGCTTACAGAAGCTTTACTCATAATATCAAAGACCTAGAAACAACCCAAAAGTCCATCAACTGATAATAGATAAACAAAATGCTGTTTATCCAAACAAAGTAACATTATTTGATCATAAAGAGGAATGAAGTTCTGATACATGCTACAATATGGGCAAATTTTGCAAATACCATTCTAAGTGAAAGAAGCTGGTCACAAAAGATCAAGTATTACATGATTCCATTACACAAAATGACCATATTGGGAAAATATATAGAGACAAAAAGGAGATTTGTGGTAGTTAATGGCTGAAGAGTTAGAGGATTAAAAATACAATATGTAGAACTTCTAGAAGAACACACAGAGGAAAGCTTCACAATATTGGTCTAAGAAATTATTTGTGTATAAGAACCTAAATGTATCAGCAGCAAAAGCAAAAATGAACAAATGAGACTACATCAAATTAAGAACTTCTCCACAGCCAAGGAAATCATCAATAGGTGGATATGACAACCTATGCAGTAGAAGAAATTATTTGCAAACAATATATCTGATAAGTTAATATCAAAATTTATAAGGAATTCAAACAACTCACTAATAAAATAATCTGATTTTTTTTAAATGTGCAAGGGACTTGTCATTTCTCTAAAGAAAAAACCCAACTGGCTAAGAGGTATATGAAGTGTCCAAAATGACTAATGATCAGAGTAATGTAAATTAAAGCCACAATAAAATCTTAACTCACAACCCTTACAATGAATGTTATTAAAAAATATATATGTGCTGGTGAAAATGTGGAAGCAAGGAAACCCCAGTACACTGTTGATAAGGATGTAAATTTATACAACTATTATGAAATAGTGTATGAAAGTTCCTCAGAACACTAAAATAGAACCATCATAAAATCTAGCAACTTCACTACCAGTGTATATCCAAAGAAAATGAAATCAGTGTATCAAAAGGGTATCTGCATTCTCCTGTTCATTTCAGCATTATCCACAATCGCTAAGATACAGTATCAACCTACGTATCCATCAGTAAATGTCTTAGTTACTTTTCTGGTTGCTGAGACAAAGTATCTGACACCCAAAGTTAAAGGAGAAAACATTTATTTAGCTTACAGTTTGCAGAGGTTTCAGTTCATAGTTGGCTGGCTGTAAGGCAGGGTGGCACATGGCAGAAGGGTAACAGTTCATGGTGACAGAGACAGCAAAAGGAACAAGCAAGAGGCAAGAGTAAACCTATTTTGGTCCCTTATCTTGTATGCAGGCTACCTACCCCAGGGTGGGTATAGCACTCACATCCTTAATCCCTGCATTGGACCATCAATCAGTCAAAACTCTAGATTTAGCCTCCTCCAAAAAGCTCACATTCATAGCAGCATGAGGCTTTAGGGGGACTTCCAGACACTAAACATAACAGTAACTGGATGGCATACTATTTAACCTTAAAAAAGGAAATAGTCTTTTTGACAACATAGATAAATCTAGAAGACATGTTAAGTGGAATAAAGCAAGCATAGAAAGACAAATACGAACACATGATCTCATTCATATGTGTAATGTAAGAAAAACTTGAAACAATGAGGTCAAGAGTCGAATGGTGGTTACCAGAGGTTAGGGTATGGTGGGTATAAGGAACATGTTGATCAAAGTTACACCAGAAGAATACATTCAAGAAGTCTCTTTGTACCACATGATGAGTTTAGTTCATAATGACGTAACATATTCTTGAAAATGATTAAGAGAGCAGATTCCAAGTGTTCTCACTCAAAAAAATATGAGTATGTGAGGTAATGAATACATTAACTACCTCAATTTAGTCATTCTACAATGTACACAGACTTCAAAACAACACGTTGCACATCATTGAAATATATAATTTTTAACTGCCAATTTTAAAAATGAGTACAGGGTTTCTTTTTTGAGGTGATGAACATTCTAAAATTAATTGTGGTGATGGTTGAGTATTGGCTTTGAATATACAGACAGATGCATCTAATTGGGTCAGTTATATGGTATGTGACTTATTCTCAACACACCTGTTATTTTTAAGGGGTGTGTGTGTGTGTGTGTGTGTGTGTGTATGTTTGCTGCTGGGCACTGAACACAGGGCCTCCTGCATGCTAGACAAGTACTCTACCACTAAGTTATAGATCCCTAGCCCTTAAGAAAAACATCTCCTTAGAGAGATACCAAAAAAGTTAAACCTAGAAGACAGAATAGCCGTTAATATTTCCTAAGTGTTAAGATGTGGTAGGTATTGTGCCCTTTGACAAAAACCTCATTAACTACTTACCATTCACTGGGCAGCACTTGAGAATCTGAGACACAGCAAGGAATGAAATAAATGTCCTGCCTCTATGCAACTTAATTTTGAGTGAGAGACAAAAGAAAAAGAAATACATATACATTAAATAGTAACAATTTAAGAAAAAAGGTAAAGCAAGGTAAAGAAACAATGATGGGGCAGACATGGGGGGAGCAGGTAAGTTTTGCTGATAAACTGATTCCTGGCAGGCAACTGGGAAGCAGAGTTCTGAGCAAGAGAAACAGCTGAGTGCAGAGGCTCCAACTGGAAATGTAGCTAATGTGTTAGAGGAGGAGCAGAGGTCAACCTAGCTGTATGACATTAGTGAGAAGGATACAGGTGAAGCCATGGCAAGGAGGTCAAACAGAAGAAAGGGGCTTGTCAGGAACATCAGCCTTTCACAGACAATTAGTTCTCGGGTTTCTCTTGATCCAGAATATTTTTACCCCTGGCATTATCTCCAGGGCATCCGCCCAGAATATTTGAATGTCCTAGTATATGAGCCAGGCATGCTAGCTCATCCAAGATCTTTCACTATGAGTCGCAAGCTAGACATGGTGCCATTAAGTTGATTTAGTTGAAATCAACATTTTTAAACAATGGAACAGAAAATAACCCCAGGAAACAGCCTCTGTGTGTGAATGTGTGTGTTGGACTGATAATAATACAAAATGTGTTTCTTATTAAAGGTTATTCAGAGTTTCTGAGTCTGACCCTAGTCCATCCCCACTTTCACACAGTCCCACTGGAGCAAACACACCATCACCCGCTTACAGGCACCTTGCTGATGATTTACATCCAAAAGAAAAACTTGCCTGTAGCTACAGAACCAAAAAGGTCTTCAGTGTTAACTGAGATGTTTACTTTAAGCAAAGCAGCAATTGCATTATAATTAGAATTTAGTTTCTGCTATGTTTAGTTACCACAGCCCCTGGTCTGCAGAGGAATTCCCTAGACCCAGCCAACATAACCTTGACTCCCACAGCATGTAAGGCAGAGTCAGTGGCTTGCTCCCAGGAAAGTGATAGCATCTCAAAAGGGGAGTTATTTGGTCAGACAGGGCTGTCACCACCTACAAGTTGTGTGACTGGGCTGCTAACATCACTACTTTAAGCCTCGGTGTCTTCCTCTGCAAAATAAGTGTAAAGATAATACCGATCTGAGAGGATTGTTGTAGGTTAAATATAAACAAACAAAGGGAGGAACAGGGGAGGGAGATAGACCCTTCCAGGTCAACCCCCTAGTGACTCACCTCTTCCACCCAGAACTTACTTGCTAACAGCATATTGAGCTCTAAATTCTTCAGTGAATTCACTGATGAGTATAGTGCCCCCATAACTGATCATCTTCAGAATCCCCACCTCTGAACACATGAGGTTTCTGGAAGATATTCTACATCTAAACCATAGCATTCTACCACTAGCCCCAAAAATATTCTTGGCCATGCCCCTATGAAAAATGAATTTAATATACCTTTAAGAGTCACCCAAGTGTCAACAGTGTGGGAAACAATTCCAACACCTCTAAACCATACGGTCAAGTACAGTCACAAGTACCATTTCTCTGGCACCAAAATTATTCTTAACCACTATTTCATTACTGGGACAAAATATATCACTCACAACTTACGGGAGCAGAATTTTAGTTTTGGCTCATGGTTTTCAGAGGATTCAGTCCATAGTTGATGATCTCCGAGGCATAAAGGGCGTAGTGCAAGGTCCTGGTACTTTCAGGCCATGCAGCCAGGAAGCAGAAAGTGAAGGGAAAATTAGAGGAAGGAGATATACATTCCCAGATTACACCCCAGTGATCCACACCTTCCAACCAGACCCCACTCCTAACAGCACCTTCAACTCTGAGCTATTCAATCCACTGTGAAGATTGTGCCCCTAAGACCCAATCACCTTCCAAAAGCCACCTCTCCCCAACACTTGAGCCGTTTGGGGGGACATTTTGGATCTAAATCATAACAGAGACAAAATACGTCATTGTTTCTCTTTTATAGATAAGAAATCAGCGACACAGAGAAGTTAAATAAATTACACAGGGTCATGCAGCTATTGCAGGGTTAGAAGTCACACCCAGGACACCTGGTTCCAGAATCTAGAATTCTAACCACTTTACCATGGTGCCTCTCTTTCCACTGAGAACATGGAATCCAGTCTTCTAATATCCTCACCCTATTTAAATCTCTTGCCAGTAACGATAATCGGTAAGTGTAAGAACTTTGGAGTTGATCAGGTTTCTGTTAGTATTGTAACCAGCACTTAATGACTACGATCAGTTCAAGAGGTATCCTCTTGTCTCTGGGACTCATATTTCCCAAAAGTGGAATGATAACAACAGTGCCTGCCCATTGTATTGGGGCACTGAGAATAAATGAGGTGAGAGATATTGAATCGTCAGCATAGGGCCGGTATGTAGTAAGTACTTGATAAATACAACCCATGGTTCAGTGTGGGATCTCCACTTCTCTACTTCTACTAGACTGCTGTCCTAGAAGCTAGGAGTAAGGGTGTCCAGGCAAGAAAAAGCTGGGATGTGCTACTGAGATGGCCTATCACTCCTTCATTTAACTATGTATTAGTCCAGAGATGAGCAGGAATGTGCTATGCATGTGGACACCAAAGTCAAAACATCTCTTGTAATGAAACAAGAATCAAGGCAGATCACAAACAACTTTCCATCTTATTAATCTTTTGTAACCACAAATTCCAAGACATGCTTAGATGAATTGACACAAAGTCTGTAAGTTCTCATTAGCTAAATTGTTGATATGGTTTTCTGTTTTTAAATTTCCATGGTAGGAAGAAAAGAAGGGAAGGAGGAAGGGAGCAAGGGAGGAAGGGCAAAGAAAAGAGACAGAGTTTGTTTGCTTTTGATATGGGACTTCTAAGAGCCTTTAACATGAAATTATGCATTGTAAATTTTCAGAGAGAAAGAGAGGCAATTTCTTTCTTTGTTGACCAAAAAAGATATCATCATATACAGTGGAACACATACATGCCTCCACTGGCTATATTTGAGTCCTTCCCAAAATAGATCCTGAGACAAAGATTAAAGATAAGTAGTGTAGTTCAGAAGCACAACAACAAAAGTAGGTGAGGGGGAGGTGCATTATTAAACCAGCTAGCACCAGGGCAGCTGCAGAAAAATTCAAGTGAACATCGGAGTAAAATGCACCCCCAAGACCTGCCCCACTAGAGGGGAAATGAAGTAGGATATTCGTAGACAAGATTTTCTCAGCCTGACCATTATTAATGTTTGAGGATGAATAATTCTGTTACAGGGTTCTCTGTCCTATGCATTGTGGGATATTTAGCAGCATCCTTGACCTCTATGCACTAGATGCCAGTGGTACCCCTAACCAAAAATGCCTCAGGACATTGACAGCAACCCTCCTTCATTGAGAACCACTATTAGTGCCCAACTCTTGCTTATCGTTGGTTGAGGGACACTGGAGAAAGAGATGGCATTTCATCATCAGAGAAAGCAGGGAGAATTTCAATGATTATATATATATATATATATATATATATATATATATATATATATATGACATCCAATGATCACATGTGTATATATATAGAAAGGAGCTGACAGAATCTCATTAACATATAATGAAGCAATCAGGAGGCACTGACCATTTCTACCTCCACTAAGTAGACTGAGAAACCCTCTCCTTTAAGACTATTTTAACAACTTCACAAAACTGTCTCATGCGGACAAAATAAAAGTTATCGAACCAATTACTGTCGCTAAACATTCAGATTAACTCCAATATTTCAATGTCATAAAATAACGGAAAGTGAATATTCATATAGTTTTATCTTTGCCAAAATTCATGATCATCTAGGATAAATTCACAACTGAAAGAGTACAAATTCTTTCAAAGACTCCCTTCCATATTATAGACTGCCCTCTCCTCAACAGTATCAGGGTGTGTCTATTTTCTTACATCCATATCAGCTCAAAGGATATATATTTTTTACCTTAGCCATTTTTTAAAGCAAAAATTTACATTTGTTTTTAAGCCTATGTAAATACAGGCTTTCCATATTTCTTATCTGTAAACTTCAAGCCCAGTGCTTTGCCTATGATTCTGCCTGAGGATTGGGTTCTGAGCATGGAGTAGTGCTCCTCCCACGACAGGTAGGGTGCTTCCTCCTTCTGTGCTTTGCTTTTTCTCCCAGGCCTTCTGTAACCCCATTGACAGGAGTGATTGTGAACTTGTGACATAATTAGCCATAGATATGAACTATCCCAGTAGACACAAATTAGTTCTGATTCCTGCTGCATGAGCTACTCTGATTTACCTGCTTCTACTACACATTTTCCAGACCAATTTGGAACTTGGGACTTCATCCTGACTTTCATTATGTGGGTGTAACCCACCTCGTGTCTCTTTTCTTGGCTTTGAAAAGATAGAAGAGTGGGAAAATTCCACTTCAATAACATCAGATTAACACTGACCATATGTCAGCAAGGAAGGGCACAAATTCTACTCCTTAAATGTAGGAAACACCTCAGGACTTTCTTCCAAAGGAAAAAAAAAAGTACAATATCAAAAGAGAAAAAAGCAGGACTTTACAAAACCTGATAAATGATATTTTAGCCAAGTGAACATCAACAGCCATAAATCACTTTGACAGTTATCCTTGACACACTACTTGACCCCTGTGGTCCTCCTCCCAAAGTGCATTACCCCATCTAATCATGAGAAAAAAAAAATCAGACCAATTCCAATACGTGGGTAGCAGACCAATGTCCATGGGTACATCAGACCAATTCCAATATAAACTTGACCAGTACTCCTCAAAGTTGGTCAAGACATCAACAACAGTCAAGGTCAAGATCATCAACAAAAAGACAAGTCTATAAAACTGCACAGCCAAAGGAAGCCTAAAAAAAATATGGCAAATAAGCACATGTGATACCTGATGGGATCATAAAACAGGAAAAGACATCAAGCCCAAAACATAGAATTCTAAATAAACTGTAGGCTTAGTCAATAATGATGAATAAATATTGTTTTACTATTTGTCAGAATGTACCTAGTAATATAAGATGTTAATAATAGATAAAACTGAGTGTGGTGTATATGGGAACTCTCTGTACTGTAGTCACAATTTTTCTGTAATTCCAAACTATTCTACAAAATCAACTTTATTAAGAAAATACTCTGTTGTGGTTTGGATGTGGTTTGAGTATGTTCCTCAAGGGTTCACGTGTTGAAATGTAATCCCCACTCTGAGATTCAACTTAATCCAACTCTGCAGCCCAGAAGTGGGGCCTTTGGGAAGTGATTAGGTTTTGATAAGGTCATCAGGGTGGAGTCTTCATTATTGAACACTTGTGGCTTCATAATGGAGAGAGACCAGAAGACACACACACACACATACACATCATCATCATCATCATCATCATCATCATCATCATCATCATCTCTTCCCACGAGTTCCCCATACACAAACTTAGGAACTGTAGCGAAAATAAACCTCTTTTCTTTATAACCATTCAGTCTGTAGTATTGTGTTACTGGCAACAAGAAATAAACTAATACACCTGGTGGAGGAAACTAACTTTTTGCCAAGACAAGGTAATACTCCAATAGCTAAGGACATAGCCTACATCTGGTGTGGGAGCCAATCCATAGTTTCTCTCAGAAATTCCCATTCTGAAATTTCAGTCGAGCACGAAATTGTAGTCTGAACACTGCAGTGACCATAAGCAAAGTCACATAACTTGCCTGAGGACAATTCACCATATGTAAAAAGCAACAGGGAGGCAGAGATATAGATCAGCGGCACAGCACCTGCCTGGCAAATACGAGCTTGTGAGTTTGAGTCCCAGTATCAGATAAAGAAAAGACAATCAACAGAGAACACTGATATGCTTTCCTCAGAGATGCTGTAAGTACTGTCAACAGTAACAGGTATCAATTATGGAGCATTTCCTAAGCACAATGGAAAGTACTTAATCATCTCAGTTAATTCTCACAATGCTCCTGTGAGATAGCTACTATTCTTAGGACCATTCTACTGATAAGGAGAGTGAAGTTAGCTGAAGTGACTTGTCCAGGATATGTAGCTAAGGAATGCCTGAGATAGAAATTAATGGCAGATTGTCCCAAGAGCCTAAGCATCTTAATCAAGATGATCGTTCCTTTCATCAAGAGACAAGACTATACACTTAACGAATAAGAATTGTGGTTTTGGGTTAGCAGTTGAATTCCCTTTTATTTTCATATTATAGGTCCTCCATAAATGTCTACTAGATTATTTAATAATAGTGACTGGATGGTATTTATAAACTATGGAAGTATATGTTTTCATGGTAAGTATTCTCAATTGTATTTATCATATAGTACATCACTCTAAAACAAGGTGGTTTAAAGTAACAATTTTTATTTATTACTATTCACAATTTATACCATAATGCCTCCTTTGATTAACCATTCCTAAATGTCAAAAATTTGGGGTCCACAACAGTTTAGCTTGGTTGAGTGACTCTGTTTTGGGAACTTTCGTGTGACTACAGACAAGATACTGGCTGCAGTCAACTAAAACCTGATGGGAGCTGGAGGATCTGCTTTCAAGGTTGTTCATCCCAACCTCTACAGATCCATCCTCTCCTCAGAAAGAGAGTGGCAACTGCTGCTTTCTTCAGCCTCATTCTACAAAGAAACAGCCCCTATAGGTGTTAGAGAAGATGAATCTATATCACAGCTTCTGTATGTTTTAGGAAAGATTCCAGAACTAAAGATAAGAGATGGCAGCATGTTAGAAATAAGCATTGCCTTGTTTTAAAATATAGCATATTAATAGCAAATTTAAGGTATGTGGAGCTGACAGATTGGGACATAACTGGCATGGAAAAGATAGATAGTCACAGTTCCCAGGAGCATACCACACTCTGGGAAAGGAGGACGCATGCAGAAGCATCATGGTTGATCAGGAGGTAGAAGCAGAGAGAAGAATAAGTGAATAAGCGTTTAATTGTATTTTCCACAGGAAGAAACAATGAAGGCAAGATAATAAAGATTATTTTAGGATTGACCAGTATGAATAATTTCAGCAGACTCTGAGGCATAGGAATTGTCATTAGTGGCCTGGTACCTGACTCTGCGATGATTAGAGAAGTGGCCTGAAGTTTAAGAACTTGATAAAGGAGATGACTGAGATGTGGGGTCTGGCAGTCGATTTGCATTTGAAAAACATGCTCAATGAGCTAGTCATTCATTGTCTTAAGGAACTGCTAGCCCTAGAAGGGACAGTCACTTGAAGATCACAAGGTCCCAGACATTAAAAACAAAAATGATTAATATAACCCAAGATTACTTTTCAAAGACACTTACATCTAAGATATTGAAGCTAGATTTGTCAAAAGGCAGACCATGCAATATTTTACATAGAGGTATACTATAAAAAGAGACTGGAGTTCGGCCCTCATCAGTCTGGGTGGAAGTTCTAAAAGACAGGCCTACTCTTACTAAGCTGCTCCCCTCTCACCTCAAACTCCAGCTTCTCATCTGTCAACCCAGCTGCAATGGACATCCTGATGTTTGGGGTTTCCCAGCATCCATTTCCCTTTCCTACTAATGCACTAAATATCCTTTCTGGAGCTAGCATACTCCAATTCTTACCCACAGTTTCAGTAGATTGATTTGAGCTAATCAGAGTATCCCAGCTTGCTGGCACAGTGATTGGTTTATGTGTGGTTATATGGAGTCAGACAAGACCATTGATCATGTTTGCAGAGGTTCCTGGGTAGAAAAACCTTGTCTCTCTTTCATAGGGACTACTAGAGAAACTGTTCCTCATCCTTTGGAAAACATGGTGTGAAGAACTTTAGCAACCATTTTATGGCTGCATGAATGCAATCTGGAAGCTCAAGGAAACACAAAGTACCTGGATCCTTGATGCCATAAATTGTGCTACTAGAATAAAGCCAGCCTACATCCTAATGCATCTGTTGACTCTTTGACTCCCCTAGACAATCAAGGAGTTGGCATTCACGTAATTTGTAACATAGAATACTCACTGGTACACTGTTCCACCTTCAAAATCCAGCCCCAAAAGACTGTTTATAAACCCCCCATCCTTCTCTTGCCCTAAAGTTCACTCTCCCCCTCTCTCATGCTTCCTCTTCCCAACACCCCCAACCTATGCTTAGAGGGAACTTTCCTTCCAAAGAATCTGTGGAACCATTTGTCTTAGTCACTTTCCTCATTGCTGAGACAAAATACCTGGCACCCTCAGCTTAAAGAAAATGGTTATTTTGGTTCAGTTCATGGTCATCCAGCTCCAAAGAAGAGACAGCATGGGAGAAGGGCATGGTGGAGGAGTGCTGTTCATGGCAGGGCAAAGAGCAAGCAGAGAGCAAAGGGAGGAGCTGGAAAAGGAGGTAAACCCATCTGGGCCATGCCCACAGTGACCTGCCTGTTCCCATCAGACCCACCTCCTAATACAAGTCAGCAATATGTCCCCAAAATCCAATCCCATTCCAAAGGCTCCACCAAGGAGTGCATGAGGCTCTTTAGAGGACACCTACATGTTAATCATAACAGCATCATACACACATCAGACCAGTACCTTCCTCTGGCTTAAACCCCACCATTATTGAGTAACTACTGAACCCATTTCCATCTCCCCCCCTTTCACTGGTTATCCTCATAAACAAGATGGTGCCTGGGGAAATGGGATCCAAATAAGGAGACAATTCCCTAAGTTGGGAGTTGGGAAAGACATGTTTCAGTCCTGTCTCTGACCTCCACCTTTTATGTGACTTGGGCTAAGCACCATACTCTCTCTCTATGTCTTTATTTTTGAAACAAGAATTGAAATAAGATTTGAAGCTTTTCCATCATATTCTTCCAGTTCCTGGGGCTCTAAATTGCTGGTTCCAGGGCCTTTATAAAAGTAGTGGAATTGACAGAGGTATAACATCATCTATTCTCTGTGCTAAGTTTCAACAATAGCTGCTTAATGAGAAAAATATAAAAGCTACTAGACAAAATGATATCTGAGAGAGTATGCTAATCTTCAAGACTGCTTATCAAGAAATTCTGCTTCTCTTTTCAGGCACATGGTAGGAGTACTTTTCTTCACCCCTTGGAATTTAGGTATGTCTATTTGCTCACTTTAGCTAATAAAATATGAAGCATAAATGATATATGCTACCTTTGCACAAAGGCTTTAAAACAGAGCATCTAGTTCAACATAGTCCTCTTTTTCCTGCTATGGTGACAATAAATGCATATTAAAATGGAGTTTCCACTAGCCTGCTTTCTTGAAAATCTTTGGTAAGCAAAGGTTGTCCTTTACCCTACCCCTCCAACCAACCTACCTTTGTTATACTTCGTGAGTGAAAAATAGTTTTGTTATTTTGAGACTGTGATTTGAAGTTTATCTGTTACTATTGTAATGTTTAGCCTACTCTGATTGATACAGGTCCTTCCTGATATGACTTAAAATGTCTGTCATTTATTAAGTTCTGTGTATCAGACTAGTGTTAAGCACTTTACCTACTTCAATACAAAATTCAGTTAACTCTCTCTATATCTTCACATAGATATCCTATTAGTGCTGCCATTTACAGATGAGCAAACCGGGGTCTCAAGAGGTTCAATAAATAGGCTAAGTTCACACAGCTAACGAGTGGCATGGTCAGGACCCAAACCCAAATGAATAATGATAATTATCTCCATTCCTCATAGGAATTGAACCCAGTTATGTGCTGAAGCCAGTTTACACCAGCTTTTGAAAGCTGTGTACAACTCCTCCCAAGTTCGTATTAAGTGACATCATATCAGTAAATTGAAATCAACTCCAGTGGGACTCTTTGTACCATGGAAATTAGCAAATGTTACAGTTCAGGGCTCTTGTGTATTTTACCGCAGAGCCAGTTTACCAGCACACCATTAATTGGACCTGTATTACCAGAGCCAGTCAAGCTGAGTTCTAATCCACTAAATTTGGTCAGAAAACCTCGGAATTCCCCCAAAGAGTTTTGGTGTTGTTATTGCTGATACTGTGAAAGAATTTGCAGTCTGACTAATACCAATCAGTGGAATCCTAAGTTGAGTTGTTGAGAGCCGGGGATATAGGTCAGCAGAGCAACCCCTTCCTGGCAAGCACTAGGTCCTGGGTTCAATTTCTGGCCTCCACAAAAAAAATTTGAGTTGTTGAGAACAAGAAGAGAGGAGGTACTTTGCAAAATGGCTTAAAAATAAGGTCACAAGAGCACTGAAGCATTACAGGGTTCCAGAAGATGGCTAAGCCTGAAGCAGCAGATACTCAGCTGAAGCTCAGAACTGAACTGATCCTGACCATCTTTTCACTCATGAAAAGGACACAAATGGAGAAGTACTGTCACTGTGCTGTTTATCCTTTCACAATAGCCACATTAAGGAAACTGCTGCTCAGAAAATGCTACCTTATGGATGAAAACAAACTTCTCCATTCCTTTGCCTTTGGCCAGTAGAGAAAAACATGGTTTTATATCACAACAGTTGAAGTTTCAGGTTCCTCAGTTTTGAAAAAAGAATGTACTTGAAGCATGGGAGCCCAGTTCAAATGATGGAGAGGTAGATCAGAGTTCTCACAAAGGGAAAATATCAGAGTGAAGAAAATGGTTCTTTCCTTAGGAAGAACTTTGACAATCAAAGGACAGGCTTTGCAGGCTCTACCAAAGACATAATATCTTGATTTAGAAAGGAAACTGTAATGGTTGATACATTGTGTCAACTTGAGAAGTTTAGAAGCTTAACTAACTCTACAGTTCTACAGGTTAGGGTGTAGAGGACATGTCCTGGGGCAGCTGTTCACCCTCCAGGATGTTGTTATGGTTGATTCATTGTGTCAGCTTGAGAAGTTTAGAAGTTTAACTAAATGACTCAGCAGGAAGTCAAGGTCCTCACTTTGTAAACATCCTAAGCCCCTGCAAGGAGGGCAGGGAGATGGTGTGTTACACCCACAGTAGGGTGGGTAGCCTGCATACAATATAAGGGAGGAAAAGAGGCTCCTTCCCCCTGCTTTTGCTCGTGTTGCTTTTGCTGTCTTCTGCCGCCTTGAACTGTTGCCGCCTCTCACCATGTCATCCTTCCTTGGAGCTAGCTGATTACAGACTGAAACCTCTACAAACTGTGACCCATATAAACCTTTCCTTTCTTAATTTTGGGCATGGGGTATTTTGTCTCAGCAATGAGAGAAAAGTAATGAACACAGAAACTATTACATTATGCATGGCACTGATACTAAAAAAATAAATGATCATCTACCCCTGTACTCACTCCCTAAATAGAAACTGTGTGAGAGTTTACCAGGACCCTACCTTCCCTAGCATGGCATCAACAGGATTGTACTATTCTGCATTCTTATGTGCATCTCAATGCTGATGAGTTGGAAGCCCAGCAGTTGCACACAGGTTATACAGCTAGGTTTGTAAATGTAGAGGTGAACAATAGACCAGATCTTTGTGCTGTGTTTGTGAATCTGGCAGAGTGTGAGATCACCACTGCTCCATTTGCAAAAGAGCCCTTGGCAATGGGCAAAGTGCACAAAGAAATTGGTCAGTTAATTGTCCAGTCAGTGGAAGACCCAGAGAAATCAGACAACCGATTTACACAGAATGTTGCCCTAAAAACAAAGGAAATCTTCACCAAAAGCACCATTTTTAAGAAGTTGTGGAAGAAGGAGGAGAGTGAGACCTCAATTCTGAGGCATCAAAGCAAAAACAATTCCCGCCCAGCAACAGAAAACGTCTTCACCATCTAGTAGCACCCAAACAAATGCTGAAAGTATGACTGAGACAGAATGCCTAGCTGATGACTGTTAATAAAGCTCTGTTTTCATTCTGATTATCCATTAACTATGCAAAATCCTGGCAATAACAAACTAAATATTATATTTTAAGTGATTTATTTGAAAGTATTAAGATTAGACTGGAAAAAACTAAAACATATGCAAGTATTTGTGATTTTCTCCCAGCTGATTAGTATCCCAGCTGCTGTCAGAGTAGAACAAAGCACTGTAACTGCTGCATCTGGTGTTAGGAATCAGCTGATGTCCTAGAGTAAGGGGAAAAGTCCATCAAGTCCCATGCAGACCACAGTAAATGTGAAAGCCTGCACTACAACTTCCTATTTGTCTTATTGTGTAGCCATAAACAGCTCATTTTCAGAAAGCTGCCCAAAATGTTCCTTTGTATTCTTCTAGGATTGTATTCTTCTAGGATGTATTCTTCTATTCTTTCCTCCAGAGAAACCCCAATTCCTGAGCTAAACTGCAAAATTTTCTGCATAACTATCTAGAAGATCATCCAAGAGATCCTGCAGTTGCTTTCTTTTTAAAGACAGATACTTTTCCTAACCTTCAAACATTTGCCTAGGAGAGTTTTGCATAGACTTTATACTTGAGTAGACAACTTTAACAATCCATATTTATTATACTGCTGCAGAAGTAAGCATTTGGCCAGTTTAAACCATTAGTACTCTTTAGTTACCCCTGTTGCTAGTGCAGTTCTCTGAACAAAATGACAATCCACTGATGGTAGAGTAAAATAGAAGCTCCTTTGGAATAGTTATGTCTGTGGGACTGAAGCAATGACTATATAATTGGCAAGGGAGACAGAAGCAACTTTTTTCAGGGGCAAAGCCAAAGATTATCTCCATATGACTTCAATAAGAATAATTTGGCCACCTATCAAGGTGACTCTTCTTATTCAGTTGTCTACTTTATTCATAATTGGAGTCCTTAAAACTGCCAGATAAGCATGGATGCCTAAATTGTGTGTACTCTCTATTTTATTATGCATATTCACATTAATTATGAAAGATTACTTTTCACTCAGTCCTGTTGTCTTCTGAATTTTTACCTAGAAATATGTTTGAAAAATAATTATCTTTATTGAATCATCTTTTCTTGGTGTTAGGTGTTTGTTCAGTAAAAATAAAAAGTAGCTTTTTCCCTTCCTTCTTTGTGTTGGGGTGAAAAGGACCTGAAATGAGATGTTTACTAAGGCTGACAATTGAGAATTAAATCTGCACTTTATAAAAACAAAACAAAAAAGGCTACAATAATGAAAGAAAAGAAAAAAATCCAAGGGAAGAAAGAAAGGCCTCCTCTCAGTAAGGGAAATAGACTCTTGAATCTCTGAAGCACACATTTTGTTAAGTCTACATAATGCATGAAATATAAGAACATTCTGAGGACAGCTGGAGTTCAGGGCAGAAGATCAAGTTGACAAGTTGGCCCTGGGGTAAAACAAGAGGATGAAGGCTTGGTTGGCAGCACTGACCTATGATTCTCTGTGTTCGTACTGAGCAGTAGTTGTCACTGTCCATCCATCACCCCCACTGGGCTTCACCCACAGCCCAATTTTCCCTGAGGGACTTTGGAACTTGTAACCACAAGGATGGCCTTGTGATGAGTTCTGGTTGCTGTTTCCATAGATGTAGACCACAGAACTCATTCTCGGGGTGAGAGGTAATGGCACCTCTGCCACTCATAGGCAGACTGATCTTGGGCAAATATCCTCACCTTTCTAAACCTCAGTTTACTTTTCTGTAAAGTGGGGCAGATATGAGTTCTTAACTCATTGGTCTGTATAGCACAGTGGCTGGAAAGTAGTAAGTGATTAAGAAATGGTGGCCATCTGCTTTCATTACTACAATTATTATTACTAACTATTGTAAG
Source organism: Cuniculus paca (assembly GCA_004365215.1). Classification (NCBI taxonomy): domain Eukaryota; kingdom Metazoa; phylum Chordata; class Mammalia; order Rodentia; family Cuniculidae; genus Cuniculus; species Cuniculus paca. The sequence goes on along the minus strand of RJWT010005562.1, from coordinate 3,342 downwards.
ACTAATAGAGTAAAAAACATTCTGAAATCTTTGTTTAAAACAAATGCTTTTTTCCTCACAGCTTATGAGGCAGGTATGACTAATGGTCCCATCTTCTAGATAAAGCAGCAAAAGTAGAAGAATCATTTGCCCAAAGTCACAGTTGAGCAGAGGACAAGCAGTTACCAAGCCCCTGATCAGTATCAAGCACTTTATAAACCCTATCTCACCCTCCCTGACACAATTTTGAGAGATAGAGATTATTGTCCCCATTTTAAAGATGAAGACACTGAGGCTCAGAGTGTTACATTAGCTTACTTCAGGACGCCAAGCCAGTAATCAACAAAGGTAGAAATCAAACTTGGGTAGTTTTTTTTGTCACACAGTGCCAGTTTCATTCTCATATTTCATTCCCAGAAATAGAAGTAGACACTCTTATGAAGGCTAATTAACCTTCATCTTGTTGTTAAAATATGCAAGACACTAAGCTAAGCACTCTATGGACATTCTCTTATGTAACTGCCACAGCAGCAACAGGAGATGGGCACGTTTTGCCCATTTAACAGTTTCAGAAACTGAGGCACAGGGAAGTTCATATGTGATCAAGGTCACAGCTAGAACTGGCAGAGTTGGGATGTGAACCTAGCTATTCTGACTGCACAGCCTCCTGTATTATATTTATTGTATTGAACTACAGGGTTTACTCAACAAGCATCTTTGCCCTGCCATGAAAACCTCAGTCCCCTCTATCCTCATTCCCTTTTTGCAATATCTGATTAGGTTTGAAGGAGGGGTACTAAAGAACTGGAGATTGCAGCACAGATAAGTGGAGGAAGGGACAAGTTTGGAGCTAAAACTAACGGACAGAAAGCTAGACCAATGGTCAGGGGACTGAGCCAGCCCTCCCTCCTACCTGTCCCTCCAATCCCACAGAAGGAATGGCAGAACCAGCCTAGGTCTGTCTTGGAGGTCAGGGAACTGGCAATTAAAACAGAGAGAAAAATTTTGTCTCTCTAGAGACACAGACAACATCCTTGTGCTTCTGACATCTCTTCTCTTACTAGACGTGACTTGGGCTGAGGCAGAGGCAAGAGGGAGGCCTCTTCTTCGATAAAAACATTTATTAAAGCAGAACTTTCTAGCAAAACGAAGGTCAAAGACTTCTGGTCAACTGGACTTCCAGGAAGAGTCTAGAAGTCAAGCCAGGGGCTGGAGGAACACTCAGCTCCATTAATACCAGCCTCCTCATTGTGCAGCATCAACCTGGGTATGGCCCAGAGCCAAGGGGGAAATTTTATGTCTCCTGTAGGTCTAAACTGAATTCCAATGTGGGGAAAAATCAGTCATGCAGGGTTCTTACTCTCTAGGACCTCCAAACATGTTCAGGGGTACAGCTGATTATTGCCACCTTTCTTGTTTACATGCCTTGAATGGCCTCTTGGTGCTTACATGACACCCTGAAGTTCCTCGTGTGGCCTTTGGCACCCTGAGCAATCTTACCTGGCTGCCTTCCCTATTTCTTCTCACATGTATGCTGCATTGTCCCAAAAAGACTGCCCCCACTCACAGCACCCTGCCTAACAAGGCTGTATCTCCTTTCCTGGACTTTGCTCAGGCTGAAACCCTTCTCTGACACTTTTCCTGTACCCTCTCATTTACTACTTGGAGAATCCTTCTCTGACACTTTTCCTGTACCCTCTCATTTACTACTTGGAGAATCCTAATCATGCTTTAAGATTCTCCCTGAGATCTGGATGTGAGGGTGCATGCCTATGATCCTAGCACTCTGGGAGGCTGAGGCAGGAGGACCACAAGTTTAAACCTAGCCTAGACAAAATAATGACTTAGCTAGATCTTGTCTCAAAGCCAAAAAAATAAAAAGGAGCTGAGGATGCAGGTCTGTGCAAGAGTCCTCCATTCAATCTCCAATACCCCCACTGGAAAAAAAGATTTTCTCTGACTTCTGATTCTTTGTCTACTCCCTTGAACCTGATTAGATATTGTTGGAGGTCAGAAGTATAAAATGGTGTTGACAGGATCTTTTTCCCTCAATGATCCTGGGTAAAATGTTTTGTTGTCCTCTTACTACATTTTGGTGGTTCCTGACAATCCTTGGATTTCCTTTTTTTTTTTTAAATATACTTTTTTTATTTTAAAGACAATAGAACAAAACAAAATAAAACAAAACAGAATAGAGTCAAACACAACATAGCATTTCAGAACAGCACACTGCCAGCAATACAGGTCTTCAAAACATAATAACAGGAGATTAACAATGGCTACCCTAGTGTCTCTTGCCTTCTTCAAAATGGTTGTTCATACATTCACATACAATAAACTCAAACAAAACAAAATAATATAAAGCCAGATAAAACAAAAGAGTGAAAGCATTACAGGCCTTCAAATCAGACAATAAGAAATCAGCAATGGCTACCTTAATGTCCTTTGTTTTCTTCAAAAAAGCTGTTCCTATCTTCTCACATATTGCAATCAAATAGTAGAAAACAGACTTAAACCAATCAAATCAAAGAATAAAAGCATTATTGGAATTCAGAGCCTTTCCCCCATATTTATTGGGGATTTTGTATCTTATTGAGTCTTTCAGTTTCTTACACTAGGGAGATGGTGTGGGGTTTACACATGTGAGTTTCATTTATTTCACTTATGAGTAGGGTCTCAAGTTGCATCCAGTTACCTATAAAAGCCTCAATGTGATCCTTCTTTATAGCTGAATAGTATTCCATTGTATAAAAGTACCACATCTTTTTTATCCATTCCTCAACTAATGGGCATTTGGGTTGTTTCCAAGATTTGGCTATTACAAATTGTACTTCTATGAACATGGGTGCACATATATCATTGTGGTATGATGATTTCACTTCTTCTGGGAATATGCCCAGAAGCAGAATAGCTGGGTCAAATGGGACTTTCAATCCTAGCTTTTTGAGGAACCTTCAGACTGATTTCCATAGTGGCTACACCAGTCTACACTCCCACCAACAGTGGAGAAGTGTTCCTTTTTCCCCACAGCCTCTCCAGCACTTGTTGTTGGTGGTTTTCTTGTTTTTATTGATTTGATCAATCAATCAAAGAATAAAAGCATTATTGGACTTCAGAGACTTTTCCCCACATTTATTGGGGACTTAATACCTTATTGAGTCTTTCAGTTTCTTACACTAGAGAGATGATGTGGTGTTTACACATGTGAGTTTGATTTATTTCACTTATGAGTAGGGTCTTAAGTCACATTCCTACAAAAGCCTCAATGTGGTTCTTCTTTATAGCTGAATAGTACTCCATTGTATAAAAGTACCACATCTTTTTTATCCATTCCTCAATTGATGGGCATTTGGGTTGTTTCCA